>JAQGAJ010001166.1:0-10771 GCA_034689365.1 Liebstadia similis
CGATCTATTGAAAATGAGCTCACATTCAAAGTAATAGAATCGGCGATCGGATGAATATATTCTGGCGCTGAAGAGTTCATCGCTTCCAAAGATATAACCAGAGGAACCGAAAGACTATGAATGGCATCGTTTATGAGGGCATACATAATGTCCAGTCCTTCCGATTCTATTTTATCTTTTGAAAAGGAATTAATAATTTTTGCCAGAATTCAAAACTAATCAATCGGTTGATTACATACCCGTTAACTCAATTTCATTTGTTTTATACAATTCTTGGATTTCTTCCGTAACGAGAGAAGAGATAATCGAGTCGTTGATCAGAGACTTTAGATTCTTCAACAAAATAACATCGATGTCAGCAATTATCACCGCTTCCAGTGCTCTATACCACCAAACCCGAGGACCAGAGCTTGAAATCGTTGATTTGTCGAATTCAGACCAATTACTCTCCCTTTCGATCAGTTTCATCAAAACAGATGACAACAGATTTGGTCTGAAGTTTTGCAAAAGTATTAATTCGAAGATATCTTTTGCGTTCGAAACAATGCCATCGTTTTCGTACTTATGATCCATATTTGACAAAACAAATGAAGAGAAGCCACAGTTCTTCGAAAGAAAGGCTCGAATTATTGGTTTCGATAAGTCTTTATCATATGGTTTGTCGACACACAGTCTGGCGCTCAACCAAAACGAGTTGTCCATCAGTTTCGGTCTTATATACCGAATCCAATGGTCATTGAAGTCATTGCTCACAACTTCTGGCAAATTATGACTTGTCTTGAGATTTGCGATAAAATCTTCGTTATCTGTGATCTTAAGAATCAATTTCGTGAATATAATCCAAACAGAGTTATGAATGTTATCTCTGATATCAAAGAGTAATTCTTTACGAGAATAAGAGTTTTTGAGTAATAAATCGATGGTATTGTTCATTAGGAAAACCATTTCAAAGGATGTAAGACTTGTTCCCGAAAAGTGATGAATCGTTTCACTTAAGACGAACTCAAATATTGAACTTCTTTGGGAATAATTACTTAATTTGAACTGTAATTCAAACCAAAGTCTATTGAGATATAACACTGAATACCGAACATTACTCGCGATCAATAAGACCGATACATGTCTGGCCCGAAGATCTTTGACCGCCGTTTCGGCGATCGCAACGAATTTGTCGGCATTAATGTCCAGATCTTGCAATCGATTGATAACATAGTGAACACTATTAAGTAAAGTATACTTTTGTTCAATAGATTCGTATTTTCCGTTATGGAAGTGATGAACAAAGAAGTCAAGAATATTAGCACAAATAGCGTAAGAGAGGAAAGTGGACATCGAGTCCGATGCGCACAGATATTGATAGTCTTGGAAATTGTGGAACACCTGCCAAACACAGCTCAAGATATTGTGGTCATCGGACGGCCGACAGTCGACAAACCAATTGGTTCTAAAGCATTGCAATTCTTTTAAGTCGGAAGTGATTTCTTTGTATATTATTTTATTGAATGAATTTATATTAATATTGATTTCGAGGAAAGACTTCCACTCAAAGAGTTGTTCCACTTCTGGACTTTCCATCATTCGAGGCATTTGTTGTCTAATTTGTTCCAAATTATCATCGAATTGAAGCATACATTTCATTAATGATATCAAATCTAAGACATTTGTATTAAGGCCTGAGATCTCGGCCTCGAATCGAGTCTTCACTGATTCCAAGTAAGGAATCACTAGTTCTCGATATGTGAGACCATAACTACCGAAATAACCGCTTTTGAAGAGAAGAACTTCAAAGTTGATAACGAAAATAATTCTTTGGAGAAACGAATCAAAAGTTTTTTCGTATAATTCAATGGTTTGAGACTCAAGTCTGCAAACCCTTACGACGTCAAAGATCTTCCATATTTCAGACCCGCGTTCGTCCATTTGTTTCGTTGAATCCGTGTCTTTCAGTTTCGACAAAAACCTCAGATGAGAGCAAATCCTCTCGAAGTCGAGTTCAGACTCAAAGCTATTTCTGATCATATCATTGATAATTAATTTTTCAATTTTATAGCAAATCGTTTCCCAAATTGAGTTCATCTTAACGTTGACTGAAGTCAGTTCAGAGGCGTTTCGTTTTGTTTCGCAATAATTTGTCCAAAAAATTGAATTTAGACTTAATTTTGTGTTTAATATCAACGGATACAGAGTCTCAAAGTACAGATCCGAGTCCTCCCTTTCCAACAGATTGGCCATTGATTCTAGTCTTGCGAGCAATGGTTTAACTTCTATGTCATCCTTCGATTCGATGTTTTTGTTGAGTTCATCCGAATTTGGACTCGACTTAACTCTTTGTTGAAGTAAATCCGACAATTCATCGATTAGTACTTCGATCCTTCAAAGAATAACATGGTTTTAATTAGATCCCACAATTTGGCACATAATTTCCCACTGTGAGAGATCATATGAATGGCCAAGCTACTGCTACTGTATAGCTTATTTTATGCATTAATTATTTTACGTTTTTACCCATCCCAAAAAGATTTATTGCTGCCAAGAGTATAAAAGTTTATTAATAGAATCATCAAAAGTTGAAACTAACTAAGTTTGAACTAGACAATGAAACACCATGCAACTAATAATTGATATATGAAATTGAATCAAATGATGAAATTGAGTTCAATTATTCGCATTTCATTCTCGAATACGTTTCTCAATAATTCAAATCGATTTTGATTTGATTTTATCCTCGAATAAGTTCTTCAAGAGTCCAATCAATGGATTCGTCCCTCAATTCGGAAACGGATTCAAAGCTATCAGTGTTAGCCCTCTTCGACGACATGTGCCGGTTCTCTGACCAACTGATCGAGAGTGCGATTCACGAAGAAGGTATCCATTTATCACTTCCCGGATAACTGATAGTCATTTATATTCCACCGCAGATGTGTTACAAGATTTGGTCGAACACTGCAATAAGAATCGGAACGATTGGCTCTCAGACCGAAAAGAACTGAAAAAGTTAAGGAATGAAGTGAATCGACTGAAGATAAGAGTCGAAGAAACAAATGCTTTGCTTTCGATCGCGATTCAGAAGAATATAAATCTGTCCGAAAAGACAAATACATTGCAGAATAGAATTAAGAATTTGCAGGAATTGCTCGGAAAGTCTGACTTAAGTCGATTCGATGACTCGAATGAAAAGTTTGTCTGGGATTACATCGAACAATCATTGAAAACAGGGGCCGAAACCGAAGAGGAAGACTCATCAATCGAGTAAATTTGACCATCAAAATGATCGGTCGTTTGGAAATTATCTCATTATATCTTATTTTCCGTTTGATAGCGAACCAGACGTTACTAACGAAGGCCTGATTTCGAATTTGTTCGAACAAATTGATATCAATAAGTGATTTCATCGAATCATGTATTCGATAAAAGATTAATTTGTTTTTGTTTTTGACGAATGATTAAAACATTTATGAATTCAATTGAAAATGTATTGCAATTAGTAATGATTGCGTGGACTCAATAGTCTATTGAAGTGCAGTAATCGGTAGTTAAGACAAACCTTTTGTTGAGTCGATCGCAATTGACTTCATTGTACGAACCATTGATGGCAACACTTTGATCATCCATTCGATTCGATTTGGACACCGATTCGGTCAGAATTAGAGATTACAAACGAGATCACAGAACGGTTACTATGAAAACAATTAAAATCGATAATTGTCTTTGAGATCAATAGTTTGGATGGAGTTGTGTTGCGATGACACCGATCAGCACAAGTGGTAACAAAACTTTTTGGTAAATCAAGTTTTAATCAAAATTGAGTAAAAAAAGTAATAAACATTTGAATCGTTAAATATTTGATACAATCGTTGATATATTTGATTACAATTTACAATCACATAAAAAGTGTTACAAATCATTAAAAACGGCTGGCGTTCCAGATCTGGTGGCGACCGAAGTGGCGGCTTTGACCAAATCATCGCTCTGAAGCATACACATGTTCCAGTTGGCCATAAACTCAAGACCGTCAGGAATCGTATGGTTTCGGGAATAGTTGAGCGCAATCTTCGTTCCCTGGACTGCAACCGGACTGTTGGCCGCGATTTTCTTTGCCATTTCCATTGCCGCCTGCAAAGTGGTCTCGGCGTCAGCGTAAACTGAACTGACCAGACCACACTATAATGGACAAAGATTAAGTTCTTTTGTTCATCTAATTATAATTAAGGTGAATACCTCTTTGGCCTCAGTCGCGGGCATATCCCTCGCAGTGTAGGCCAGTTCGCGGACCAGACTATCGTTGCCTACAATTCGTGGTAATCGTTGAAGACTTCCGAGATCTGCGGCCATTCCAATGGTGACTTCCCTGAGCGAGAAGTAGGCATCACTGGAACAATATCTGATATCAGTAGAGCTGATGAGGTCAAGTCCAGAGCCAACACACGCCCCGTGAACTGAAGAGATGACTGGCTTCGAACAGCGGACAACCATATTGAACGAGTGCTGAAACATTTGGATCATATTCCTCAAGAACTTAGCTCTAAGAGCGATATCGTTCTCATTAGACTTTGAGGCACTGTTTATCATATCCATCATATCCAAGAAGTCGAGACCGGCTGAGAATGCCTTTCCATTACCCGATATGACCACAACTCTGCACTGTTTATCATCATTAATCTCATTGAAACACGACTGGATTTCTCTGAACACATCCCGATTCATGGCATTCCTCTTCTCCGGCCGATTCAACTGAAGATGTAAGACATGGTCATAAGGGGCCGACACCTGAAGGGTTTCGTATTCTGCATATCGTGTCGTATACGCGGCCGCAGAATAGTTTCGGACCAATTGATTGAATGGATTCTTCTTCGCGACACCGCTTTGAACACAGATTTTACCTGAAATTCGATTATAAATTAATTAATTGTGTGTTTATTTCAAATTTTGTCATTTTATTTGAATCGAAAATATTTTTATGGTTAGTAAAAGTTTTATGTCATTACATGTAATATATTTTTTACTTGGAATTGGTTTAGAATCAGATAAACAATTAAAACACAAGTTATTTGACCTTCAAATTAGAATTCAAGGCCTGGAAAACACTCGATAATAATCTCTGGCCTTCACTTCGAGATTATATTACATTAATAGGATATATAGTGAAGGTATTAGTATTGGTAGGACTTGAATGACATGTTTTTCACAAAAAGCCCTTAGTTTTCATTTTTTAAATTGAGTAAATTCCCAGCGAATAAACTTCGTAAACATGTTTATCAAACACTTTACCCATAATTTAGTAAAACAGCTGTGAATTCAAATAATTCTAGGGTTTGATCGGATTTCCGAAGCTATACATTAAGAGGAAAGGGTTTCAATTGATTTTGAGAAATATCTCGACACTAATTGAGTGAATGATAGGTCTCTTATCGAAAATTATTATACAAAAGATCAATGATTTCGGTCTCAAAGTCTATCGGACATGACTTTTGAATTCTTATCTCTAAACTCATTAAAACAGAAAATCTATTTTCGTTTAATCAGAAGACAAAAGTCGAGACTTTGTTCTCCATTTGAAGAACTCGTGTTTGGTTTACTGACTTTGAACACTCATTTCAATCAAATGACTAAGTCTTTGATAATTTCAGACAAATGTTTCTCATTTATAAATATTTATTAATTATTAATAGAATATTTAAAAATCGCAAAATCTAAGAGTAATTTGAATCGATTTCCTTTCAGTTTACATACAATAACGCAATTGTTTTAAGTGATCACACAATTTATCACAATTACAATATTAATAGCGATTATTTGATATTGATCGTGGTAAAATTGGTAAATTGTAATTTGCAAATTGGAAAATTCATTTGTGATATCGCTTTTGAGCGGTAAATGTAGTAATTATTGTCAATTTTAATACAATCAAAATGTCTGACATCTAATCATCTAATTTTGTGTTAATTTAGTTGATATAAAGACCTTAACAACAAATGGTATTTAAATCAGAGAAACAAAGTTAACAAAGAGTTTATATAAAAGACAATGAAAGCGAAATTGCGTTCAAAACTCACCGAAAGTGCGGAACAACTTCGAGGACGACATCATTGGAATCGATTTGGAATTTCTTTGTAATACTTATGAAAGTTTGTGATTTAAGAAAAAGCCGTTGACTTTCAGCTAAAGTGAGCCTCAATTGTAAACAAAATCTATTCGATTACTACTTTTATTCTCAAAAAATGGGGAAAAAATAGTCAAACGTTTGCTCAAACGATAGTAACGACAAAAGTGTTTATACTTCGGAAACTTATATAACACTCGAGTCTAAGTCGAGTTTGAAAAGTTGTTTCAACTCTAGGGTTCTGTTCAGGCATTTGATATCAAACTCTGTCCGTTCTTAACATATGAACAACTTTTATACCATTGATTACATCATTAGTTTAGGCATTGATTCCGAAAGGCCTTCAAAGTTATCGTCGAAACTGATTTCTGGATCCAAAGTCTCAAACAGTTTATTGGAGAACATAAGAGACTAATCGCTGAAAAGGGGTTTCTCGACAAACAGTCTATAAAACTGCAAAAACAGATTGTGAAACAAGAATTAGAGGCACTCAGAGTGAAGTCAGTTGAGACCAAATCTCATACAATTGGCTAACAGTTTGATAACAAATTGTTTTTCAATTCACTATCAGTTGATATGACTTTTTCAGAACTGTGACAAACAATTATCCTCTATCTCGACATTTGATGATTCGGGTGCTAAAGGTTTTAAAATTGTTTTCCACAATTAAATTAACGATCGGTTCCATTGATAAACGAATTCTTGGTTCCAATTCTTTTCATTTTTCGACATTAGAACAAAATATCAAAGTTTTAGACAATGTTTACAATCATTGATAATGAGTTTGAGTCGAAACCAGAAAAATGTAGATCAGATCCGACCCGCGATGGAAATCAGTTCCAATTGGTTGCCAATCAAAACAGAGTTACTATTATCTGATTTGCCTCTAAATAATCTGCCATTAGTTTTATCACTTCCTAATTGGAATTTTCCGATCGTTTATATATTTAACATAAACTAAACTATTTGTTAAACTCTAACCAAATCAATAGTAACTAAGAGTAAACTAACGGAACAATTGAACAATTGCTCGACAATTGGTTAACTATAGAGGTCTTCAGCCCTCGAGAGTAAACAAAACATTGAATGTCTTCACAATTATAGATATGTTATCGAATCAAATATATATTATTGTATCCGACATATGATAATAGAAGACATCGAAGAAGTTAAATAGACAATCACAGTGACAATGACAATGACCAAGTTCAAATTCCATCTTTAAATAGATGACATAATTTATGTTGAAAACAGATATTTTTGCCCACTTTTAGCCCATGTTTAACATTGGTTCAAATAATTTGAATGAATAGATGAGTTTAATTACAGCCACAATCAGTTATATCTACCACTGAGTCAATAGTCTCGGACAATGTTCTTCAGGTGAATGTCTTGGTCTCAACCATTGATGGCAATCAAAGTCACTTCAAAGTCATTAATCCAAATATTGATCCAAAGAATGAGATAACCATTTGTTAACTCTTCAGATCTCTGAAGATATCAATATTTGACATATTGTTGACCTCAAAACCCGACGACTGACTATTGTCTGAATCACATCCGATGTCTTACGTTATTCTTCATTATTGTTGTCTCACTTTTGTCACTCTTGTCATCGGTTTTCGCGTTTATTGTCAGACATTTGTTTGGAAGAAATGCCGAAACAAGAACTCAATGAAAGGCAAAACAGTGGTCATCACCGGTGCCAACAGTGGTATCGGGAAAGAGACCACTAAGGAAATGGTCCGCAGAGGGGCCAGAGTTGTGATGGCCTGTCGAGACAGAGGGGCCGCCGAAAGAGTCATTCAAGAGATACGGAGACATAACTATATGGGAAATATGGTCTACAAGAACATCGATTTGTCTTCTTTCTCATCCGTCAAACAATTCGCTACAGAAATCATTGAAACGGAAGAATCGGTTGATCTGCTCATTAATAATGCGGCCATTTTAGGGCCGCCGTTCACTCTTACGACCGACGGCTTCGAGAGTCAGTTTCAGGTCAACCATTTGAGTCCCGCTTTACTGACACTCTTATTGCTGCCCAAACTCGAGTCTTCGGCTCAATTGCAGAAGAGTCGGGTACTTATGGTCACATCAACTCTGTATCGCAAAGGAGTGATAAATGAAAATGACTTCAAAATTGGGTAAAAATCACATTAAATTGGTTTTATTTAAACTTTAATTCAATTTCTTTATCAAAAGTTATGCCTCACATGAAAACTATGAGCTGAGGAAAGCCTACAGTAATAGCAAATTAGCCAACATTTTGTTCGCACGAAGTCTTCACTCAATGATCGTTAAGCAAAACAAACCAATCGATGTCCTAATGGCCAGTCCGGGGATCGTATGGACTAAACTCGGCAGACATTTGAAGATCAAATGGTGGCAATACTTAATTATGACACCCTTTGCCGTCCTTTTCGTCCGAAGCTCAAGACAAGGCTCGCAAACAGTGGTCCACTGCTCGACAGCCGAAAGACTGACCGCCGATCGCTTGTATCGCAACTGTACTGAACAACAATGGGATGGAATCGCTTTGGACACTAATCTCGCGAACAAAGTCTATGAACTGACTCTTAAGGCAATAGAAAATCATTTAAAGAAATAGAGAAACAAATGGTTTAATTTCAATGTCATTATAAGTTTTTTATACACGAGTAACAAATCATTAGACTTATTGAAGAAACAAATGATTATTTTGAGAAAAGTGATCCCATTTTAGTGTAGAGTGTCTTCTCTATGGCTGCGTCGCCGTTCATGCGTTGATCCAATCGGATGAGCGCTTCGACCACTTCATGGCTGTTGGGTTTGAGATCTTTTGCTTTACAGAGATATTTCTTGGACTCTTCGTAGTCTCCGTTCATCATTTTGGCCAAACCGTACTGATAGTGGGCTTTGTGTGACTTCGGGTCAATGAACAGCGCTTTCTTACAGTTGGCCATCGCATTGAACGGCTTCTGAAACTTGTTATAAGTGTTGGCGATATTGCAGTAGAGTTTGAGAAGAATGTCTTTGGACTGATCCTCTTCTTCCTTCGACTTATATGTCAATTGTTCTAAGCATCGAATGGCACGTCTGTACCGAAAGGCCGCCTCTCGATAGCGTTGGGCTTTGAAATAACTGTTGGCCGATATTCTTTCGTCATCGCAAAGCTTCAGCACTGTTTGGACTTCGAATTTCTTGCGCTCTTCGGCTTCGAGTGTCTCGTAATGAGCTAAAGAGCCCTCTTCGAACACTTTTATCACTTCCACGATATAAAGAATGGTTGCGTTCGGTGGCACTCGTGGCGGACAACCCATCTCGAGGTACGCGAACTGAGGCCTAACGATGAACTCCGATCGCTCTCCTCTTCTCATTGTCAACAATCCTTTGCATAGACCGGGAAGTATTGTATCGTAACTGAGTTTATGGAGATTCGGTCGACCCCTGAGCCACGTCGAGTCAAACGGCTCGTCCTGTGCTTCGAGATATGCGTTAAGATTGTAGAGAACGGCGTTGTCAACAGTGACCACATCTCCCGTCCCCTCGCGAACCATCTTCTTGTAGATACCATTCTCTTCGATCACATCCATGTGTTTGATTCTTTCGTCGTAAACATCGGGTTCTTCACAGATATTGTCGTCTGGTTTGGGATTTCGTTGCAAATGAGCCAAAATCTCATCGCGAGTCCAATAGACTTCAGTTCGGTTTAGTTCTTCCTTTTCGGCCTCAGTCGGGGCTTCGGTCTCGAACTCGAAGCCATTTTCCAAAACATTACTGCATTAGAAGAGTTAAAATCAATCAATGATATGGTGAAAGTGATGGCAGACCTGACATCGCTGGTGATCCTCACGGGACGACTCGCGAACTCATCGGTGATCTCATACTCATCCTTGTCGTCGTCCCACTCAGTGGTCAAGTCTTCAGTCAGTTTAGCATTGGATGCCATTCTCGATGCGATTGATGACAATCAGTGGTTAATTAACTTAATTGTGTTAATAATAAACAAATTAATCGACGATTTATTTCACTTCAAGTCTTTGAATGCTTTCATCGAATCGACGATTGGCCCAAATGTTTATTGTCTCACATGTTGTATGAATTGGTCCTTAATATGTATTGACTCAAACCATATATGACATAAAATAGTACCAAAATTTCGGTTACACTACAATGAGAGACGTCTTAAAGAGCGGGAAATTTGTTTTTACTTTAAGATCCGATACAAAACTGATTGTCTGAATGGCCACACATTTCGGTACAAACCTCAGCACAGATTAGACATTATCTAATTTAGAACCCATTTTAAAAATTAATAATTTATTTTACCCTTTTATCAGATCTCAAACTCTATACTCCGGAGTTCAGTCCTCAGAAGTAATTTATTTGAATTTCTAATCCTAAATATTTTTCATAACATAGTCAACAATCAACTGAACTATAGATAATTCAAACTATGATTTGATAATTAATTATGACTTTTGACACTTTGATTGTGAACTGATTGCAAGTATTGGTTTGCTTTGTCGTTGATTACCATTTATATCAGAAGTCGAATGATCAAGAGATTAGTTATATTGCAAAGGGTTTTGTGGCACAAAAGGGGTTAACTAAACATTAAGTGACCAAAGGGGCAGATAATTAATAGCAATTTGATTTTAAAAATTTAATTGTCATAAAAGTTCAGCC
>JAQGAJ010001167.1:0-10768 GCA_034689365.1 Liebstadia similis
TCCTATTTCTTAATCTTTATCTTGCATTACATCACTTTCTCCTTATCTTTTCTATTCTTTTCTTTCCTATTCTTACAAATAAGGTCATTGTAATACTTGTATTACTAATACAAGTCATACTATTCATTCAGACTATCTAGTTATAAGATTCTAGTACTTATTTGACCACAATAGTAAAGTTATCAACTCAAAGTTTGTTTCCTTCTCTTAATTAATTTTAATATATTTTGTGAACAAACTGATAACCTTGATAAAGTTGAACATAACACATTGATGTCTCATTGGAAGATTTGAGTGGTCTTCAGAGACCACAAACGCCCATGGTAGCTTTATATATGGTAATATTTTATTCATAATTTTCTAAAAATAAATTTTCTCTGGAAATTACTTAAGCTTTCAATTCTAAACAATTTCATTTAAACTCTAAGCTCTTGAAATAACATAAAACGATGTCATTATATCAATAAAATGTTAAATTTAATGTTAAATAGAAAATTTCAGAAAATTTCATGCGTTTATTGAAATTTTCACTAAATTTGATGCTTAAAAATTAGCCAAAAAGGTGAAATTTGCAAACTTTACTCACCACTGTTTGATTAGACGAACAAATAATTCAAATCCTATAAAATCCTTCAAAATTTCTTTTCAATTTAAATTTTGTTTTGTTTGATGACATAAGAAATCATTTTTGGAAAACCCTTCAAATTAATGATAAGACTTGAAACAACAAAAGTATTATATCACTAAAGATTACTATTTTGTAATTTTTTATTCAGAAATGAAGTAAATTAACATTTTGTAAATTAGGAAATAAACATTTGTATTAATTTAAGGTGAAAATAACAACAAAAAGAAAAGAAAAATAGTTAAATAGTTGAATGCAATGAAATGTTGTTTAGAAGTTCGTCCGGAATCTCATTTCAAGCAGACTTTGGCTTTTGTTGCCCTTTAATGAGCGCTGTTTTTGTCGATTTCGGTGATAAGACTTTTGCCGATTGTTTTCCAACACTTTTCGGGGAAGTCTTGGCTTTGGTTTTAGTCAGAGCTATAGCTGTTAAGGTATGGACAGAAGGCTTGGACTTTAGTGTCGTTCCACTACTTTTTGAGTTTTGATTTTCGACTAATTCTTTTAATTTTTGACGATTTAAAAAGACAAGGATTGCGATCACAATTATTATCGTCAGACCAACCAATAAAACAATTCCAATAGTAATCCACGGAATAGAAGAAACTGATGGAAAACATTGTTCAAAGAGTGGAATCAAAGTATCGGTTGAATTGCAATTCGGCGAAAGTTCTTTCCTGTGGTGTTGATAACAAAACATTGGCTTTTCGTCGATATTAAACAATAATATCCAATCAAAGGCTTTCCAATAGATCGCAACCGCAGAGTCAAGACTTGCGAAGAGTTTGGCATCCATTCGATCGAAGAACATTTTATTGCACCATGCTATTGGGTCGGGAGGAGTTCCCTCATATGGAAGACTTCGGTCACAAAGATATCGAGTGATGTTTAATTCGGTTCCTCTTTTGTGTTCGAACCGAACATATGATCTCTCGTTTGTGTTGTCTCTGTTGACCTCAAGATAAGTGGGGAGAAACTCAATAGAGGGTTGTTTTCGTGGACCCCATCCTAAGTAGTCGATGAAAATACTTCGGGAGAAAGATTGCAAACTTGTGTTCATCTTTTTAGAGATCATCCGATTTTGACGGTATTCTCCGATATCGCACTCCAATTGCATACGAGAAGAGACCGTTTGAAAGAATACAATGCATTCCAACCAAAACGAACCTCGTTTTACACTCAATATTGTATTCATTTTCTCCTCCTCTTTGGCCACATCTCTGAGTGATGTCTCATCGAAGACCAGAGAATAGACTTTACTGTCATTTTTCAAACGAAAACGCCATTCCTTTCCCATCCGATTACTCATCCAATACTCGACTTTCATGGAATTAATTACATTTGGAATCTTCGGAGTAAATCGCCGATAGATTTCTAGTCCATTGTATACTTCGTTCGGTTTGATTAGTGAACAGTTGAAGCAATGGATTGACTGAAGAGTGAAAGAGAGGACAAGAAGTGATGAAATGAAAGACATTCTAAGACTCGAATCGATTTGTAATATAAATGTCAAAAACGGTCGAAGATTTCAATTTAATCGTTAAATTGATTCAATTGTAAGCGCGATATAATAGTCTATATCGCGATAGAATTCATTTAACGACATCCAAAGCCAACGCGAGGTTAAAGCAAAATTGAAACAAAGCGTCGCCGAAACTGAAGAAATTACTTCAACAGAAATGAATTTCATTAAAATCTTTAGTTCCAATAAAATTAATGATAAATTCATTCAATTGTCGTTTGAATTAATTGTCGATTCGTTTAAATGACTTAATAGAGAAACAATGGGAACACATATTATGTCATATCCTTTGATAAATAGTCGAAATTGAGTTCCTTTTCGACAATTCGTTTGCAATCAATGAAATGAGTGATCGGTCAGTAAATAATGAAAGGCTTTTAGTGAGCAAACTGTCGGCCAAAGAGATTCCGTCCGTCTGTTTGTCGGTATTTCTTTTGGGACGACTTATACAACACAAAGACCAACAATTGATTGTGAGTCCGATCCCCAAAATGTTAACCTCAGAGGCATTTCCTCTCAATATTTTGTTAATTATGGGTATTTCAACAACAGATCGATTGTTCGACGGGTTGTCTTTGGACGGGTAAAGAGATCCACAACTGTTGTCTTAGTATAGCCGACGCGTTCCTCAATTTGTTTGACTTGAATCCGGGCGATAGTGTCTGCTTCTGGTGCGCCAATAGTGATGTCCACGCAATCGCATTCTTGGCCACTGTGGCCGCCGGCGCTACATATGTGCCGATTGATCTCGACTACACCTACGGTGAAACGGATTAAACATTTGTTCACTTGAATTATACTTTCATTTGCAGACGACGTCCTCAAAGTGGTTAAACTGAGTTCAGCGAAGTTCTTGGTCTGTCATTCAGACAACCAATCAGATGCACTGAAGATTCTAAATGCCCTTGATTTATTAGAAGTGAGTTCTATTATCATTTGTTAATATATCTCAATTTCTTTAACCGAAATCAAAAGCGTTTGTTTATAATCGGCGGAACCAAAGACGAAGAATCAGAAGAACCAACGAATTGTCATTTCCTAATGGATTACATGCGATACAAATGTCAGTCATTTGCCGATTCAAAGGCTAAACCGGTTCCGATCCCAGTGCCGGTCAAAATGGAGGACATGTGTGCCATTCTGTTCATCAAACAGGTGTCCAAAGACGGCAAACCATATGAGTTGACGCCAATCATCAAAACCAACGCCAATCTCATCAACTCTTCCTATCAGTTGCATCACTCAGACCTTTTCCAGTGGGCCGACGATCAGTGCCTAACTGTCCGTCACTTTTCCGACTACTTAGGTCTGAGTCTGTTCTGTCATTGCTTAGTGTCGGGCAATAGAGTGGCGCTAATCGGCGACCGATTCAATAGACAGCAATCAATGGAATCGTTGGCCTTATATAACATTAATTGCATTTCAATTGATTTAAAAGAATTGTTTTATTTGTTGCGAAACGACGTCGAGATTAGGTCTTCAGATGACAAGAACTCCAGTCATTCGTATCACGACTTTTCCAGTCTTAAGGACATCTTATATACGGGTCCACCCCTTCCTCATCCGGATATGATGAAAGAGGAATTGTTCCGAAAGATCAAACCGATTCACTTCAGAGCAAGTAATTGATATCAATCGGCGGTAATTTGTCTTCTAATCTGTTCTTCAAGTTTACTACAGACCCGAAACTGGTCTCATATCCTGCTGTTGGAAGAGTTACTCCACTTTTGACGATCACTTGACCGCCGATGCGATCAATTGTTTCGGTCATTTGGTTCCGGGCGTTGAGCTTAAGATAATTCATCCGAAGACTCATAAACCGAGAAGTGTTAACAAAATGGGAGAGATTTGTGTTCGAAGTAAACAAATGATTGAAACCCAAACAAACCTTCCGATTGTCACTCGGAATGCGTTCACAACCGACGGCTTCTTCAGGACCGGAGACGCCGGTTATTATGACTCCGACGGACGGCTGTATTTGGAGTGTAGAGTCGATGAATGCATATATGAAGGCAATGAAGTGATCAATCCTTTTGTATTGGAATCACTTCTTGAGAAGCATTCATTGATCAAAGACGTGGCGGTCATCGGTGTTCCCGATCCGACTTTGGGACAGACCTGTTGTGCGTTCGTTGTAATGAATCCCTGTCTTCTGACCCAAAGTCTCGTCGAACAGGTGTTACTCGAGTTCCTTTCGATGAGAGGAAAGCAGTTGAGGGCCGGCATCCGATTCATTGAGTCAATGCCCCGAACAAACAAATCTCTGGTCAATAGAATGTCTTTGAGAATGATTTACAATAGTTTTCACACCTATTCCATGATTGAAATGCTCTGAATTGATATCATATCATACAATATGATATGGAGAAAGGCTTTTTCCAAGTATTTATGGCTTGAATTTAAAGATTTAATAAAGATTTTTGTCTATTATTCGATTCATTTATTATTTGAAACTTGAAATTCAATTATGATTTACATAATTGTCCGAAAGCCTAATCACTAGTGAATGGTTGACCCGATTTAGCCGTCAATACATCTGTCAATATCTCAAACAAATAACTGAATGATATTTAATGAGAACATTGTCTAAAAATTGTGTCATTTGTATCAATGCTATTGTTCTTTACCTCTGATGGCATTAATTCCAAGATATTCATTGAAATTATTAGTAGTTTTAACTTTCATTGTAATCAATTGTTTTGCTGTCAATCGCAGAATCAAAGACCAGAACAAGTCTTCGGGTCAGTCCAGTCTTCGCCGAATCGGATCCACTTTTCGGGACAATAGCGGTCAACGGATCCGAAAGACTAAGCATTGGTTCAATCGCCACGACCTCAACAGCACTAACAATGTCTCGAAGTCAGCCCTGTTTTTCAAATATGGTTACGGCGGGTATGGAGGGATTGGCGGTGGGTATGGGGGAGGAGTTTATGGTGGGTATGGAGGCAATATGGGTAAGTTTTAGTCAAATAAATGCCTGAATCTTGCATATTAACATAAACGTTATAGCGGGAATATATGGAGCGGGAGTTTATGGCAGAAGGAATCAGAATCCGCTCAATAACATCGTCCGAAGAATAAGAAGAATGTTTGGATTCGGAGGGAGGGGTCGGATTCGGGGCAAGAAGTAAACAAAATTATCAAAATTATATTATTTTATTTTTGAATTTAAGATAAATAAATAACTAATCATTGATTAGCAATCAATTACAAACGGTTGAAAACTGGACGTCTTTTTCGTTGGGGACGGACTGGTTTCGAGTGGTCGCACAGAATGTCTTGATTTCACTCTTGTGTTTCCTTAATTCAGAATATTTTAGTACAAAATCAATACTACTTTTTATGGACATACTGTTGATCGAGGATATTGGCTGAAGAGAGAGGAACGACATGAATACTGTCGATCCACATACTCTCGTGGATGACAGAGCCGAGAGACATATGCCAGTGAACGGTCACGCTATTGATTTCTCCGGGATCTTCCTCCAGGTCTTTGATGTAGTTATAGGTCTCTCCCAAATGGAATATTTGTTCTCTGGAATCAATAGATTAGAACATTTTGATTTGGGCTTCAATTCAAAGCATTACTTTTCATTTAAGTTGAATTTCTCGTCGGCTTTCTTCCCATTGAGTGTCACAATAACTGTTCCGTGATTGGCCAATCTCTTGTCTCCATCCCCGGCCATCTTTATCTGGATCTCGTATTGTTGTTCTGCAAAGTGAAGGAGTTGTAGGTATGAGAAGATTCAGCGAAGTACTCAGTGAGTACTACTCACTGAAATAAGGATATGTGCCGGTCGTTGAGAGGAAGAATCGGCTGTTTTTGGTTGACTTCTCGAAGGACTTGCTTTGAATGGCGTCCTCTCCAAGGACTGCACACTTGTCTCCAGAACCACATTCAGTACATTTGCCGGCGAGGAAGGAGTCGTAGTCCGCACATTCATAGCTCACGGCTTTAGTGTACTTGTGGTTGATTGAAGTCATGTAGAAGTCGACCGCTCGCTGATGATTGCACGCCACCAGACGTCGGGCTCCTTCTCCTAATCCCGAAACTATGATTGAGGTCCATCTCTGTTGATCACATCCGGGCTGATCCTTGCCTTCAGTAGTATTATATTAATTGAAGGCTATATGACTTTTGAAGAATACCTCCGTTTGGATAAAAGTCCAAATGACCGCTCGTCTCAAACATTCCAAAACCCAGGTCTGGGATCAGGTGTCGGGCGTCGGTATGGATGGCGTCAACGAACTGGGCCTAAGAGTAATGGTTACAAATGAATGTTATCTTTGAAAGTCTATAGAAAAATTACATCCGTGGCATCGAGTTTGGCGGCGGGAGGTAAACCTTCGTAATAGGGACCTATAAATTGGAAAAGGCTTAATTACACATTGAACTTGGCATATAATCAAGGTGACTTGCCCGCTGGATCCAATCCAGTGATGCGTCCCAGAGTGCCATTCAGTTTCTGTCCCGCATAACCGGCCACATGTGAGCCGAGGGAATGACCCAAAATGTGTACATTGGAAACATCGAGTCCGCTCACAGTCTGGGATCGCAAGACATTCAATTGAAAATTGGAAACACCTATCGATAAAACATACCTTCAGATCATTGATGAGCATCGCTATGACGGGTCCGACCACTCGTGTGTTAGCCGTGGCCTGAATTAGATGACAGGAAATGAGAGCCAAACTCAATATTAAATCAATGAATACCTGTCCGTACGGAAGACCATTACCACCACTCCAGTCGACAATAATAACATTGTAATCGCCAGCCATTAGGAACTCGTCTTTCATTTCTCGCATCCAATCGCCGAACAACTGATTGTCAATAAAGCCGTGAACAATGAATTTGGTCGGGTTTTTGCCGTTGAAGTGTGAGTTCTTGATCGAGTCGTGGTCATCGTTCTTCAGGTATTGCGCGTCCTTCAGATTGCTTCGGGTGTGCAGTAAGAACTTGGTGTTGATGTGTTCGGGACTCTGAGGCAAGAGTACAATTGGTCGGTAGACCGGGTCATAGAAGTCCTTAAGTGTGAAGTGACCAATGCCGGGGTAAGTGACTTCAGTGACTATGAATGGTAGAGGTATTAGAAGATGAAGTGAATGAGGAATAGTTACGGTCATATGGTTGGACTTCGGTGTCAATGGTTCGGGTGAAGACACCACTCAAGTATTGGATTAACGACAAAATCAGAATCAATTTCATTGTTCCAAATGATGTCCGACCAGTCCTGGGATGGAATGTGCAATAAGTTGGTTGAGTTCCAACTTTTTTATTGTCTCGCTTTTCATTAATCTTTCAGAACTTTTTGGATAATTTTGTTTTACCAAAGCTATCGAACGATAAATATTATCAAAAGGTATTAGCGATCAGACAATTTAGTGCAAATCAACAAATCTTGCTAATTGCGCACATTTTAAGCCCCTTGATTAATGTTGACATGATTACCATGATTCATTTTATTATTTTTATGCTAAATTGGAACAGAGATGCGAAACACTCGATCGATGATTCTCTTGATCTTGTGGTAAAATCGTGCGAAAGAGAAGGGATCTTGTTGTTTTGATAAAACTTAAATCCATCCTCATATTTTACCATTGTGAATTTATTTTTTAATGAGTTTAACTTGAGTTTAGTGTATTTGAAAATTTCGGATATTCCGGAAAATTCGGCAATCGATGCATATATTAGAATTACTCGATTCTTCTGGGTTTGGACTAAAAATACCCATGATGACCGAAAGTGCTATAGAACACCATCGCTTCAGATTTGACAGAAAAAAGCTTTGTTCATCTCTGGGCGACGAAGAATTTTCTTTGTGTTCGTTGGGAAAATATTAATCCAAGTCATATGATGTTGAATTCTTGCCAATTTTACCATTGTTGCCAAGTTCTCATTTCATATTTCATAACAAATGCAAATTATCTATTTAATCCAGCTAATTGGCGGTGAAATTCATGTGACAAATGACAACTGGCCCAGTTGAACTGGGAGTCCCGTAAATCCTGGTCTTATCAGTTGATATTTGAAATGATTGTTTGAAGTTTATTCTATGTAATACTGATATAAATGTCAACACCTGTTGGGTTTGAATACATCTGATCCAAGGTCTTCGAGGGTCTATCACCTGATTTGCATGGTTTTTGCCCACTGGGAAACTAATAACCAACGATTCAAAAGCAATTAATACTCGATAAGCAATGAATCAAAACATAATTAATTATAGGATTAAAAGTTAAATAAATTTTGAGACTCAATGCTTGAGATCATAAATATTGGGATAATTAGGAATCAAAATATCAGTCAATCAATTGAGACAACGATTTAAGGGTTCGTTCGCTTTCAGTCAATAGTATTGCTGAGAATTTATTGTCGGAAAAAGAGTTTCAAACAATTTTCTGGATCTAATCCAAAAATATTTTCTATAATTAAGTGATTGCTATTCTTAGGTCGAGTCCCACAATAGAGAAACACATTTGAGAGGAACAGAACATCACAAGTCGTTTGACTTTAAAACACAAATTATTGAAAGTTTGTTCAGTATTTCAAAACTATACCAAATGTGTTGACATAACTATAGATTCAGTGATCGAAGTGATCATAATTCAGTCCAAACCGACTGATCGGGTAGTGATCGGTGACCACAATGAACGCCGACATCGCTTCGGCCTCCAAATGCTATTCAGCCGGCGATCCGATCCTCAAATGCTATCCTTTGGTCCATACGGTTAAGTATGAGTTCAGAGGAATCTGTTGTGACTATTGTCTCAAATTGAATGATCGGCTGAAGAAGTGCGGCAAATGTGGTAAACTCTTCTATTGCGGGTCTGAATGTCAGCGCAAGGACTGGACGGCCTATCATAAGCTCGAGTGTCCGGTGATCTCCAAATATAAATTATTGAGTTTTGAGAAACAAGGCTTTGATTATATGCAAAGACTTGTCCTCAGACTGTATCTCATGTCTGTCCACAAACCGGATCTCTTGAACCGCAAATACCAGTTACACAACGGTCTGCAGCGGTCTCTTCAAGACATGGAAAGCCATTCGGTGGACATCACGAACACCAAAGCCTTCGAAGGAATTCTAAATTACTTTAAACTCTACTCAATCGAAGATTACGATAAGGAACTGGTCCTAAGATTATACGGAATTTTGCAAATCAACGCCTTCGGTATCGATGTTTACGACTCTGAGCGCGGTGTTTGTCATTGCGCTTCGGGTCTCTATATCGAGGCCTCGGTCTTTGACCACTGCTGTCAGTCTAATGCTTGCGCATCGGGTGAAGGACTGATGCTCGAGGTTCGGGCCCTAACAGACATCGGTGTAGGACAACATATTACTATAGACTACGTTCAGAACGTTTTGCCCAAAAGCCAAAGACAGACATCACTTAAGAACAAGTATTACTTTATTTGTCGCTGTTTTCGATGTGAATCAGATTTCGACCAAAATTTCGATTATCAGACATTCAGTCGTTTGGACACCGAATACGAAAATGCCATCGAAGGACAAAAACGTTTAGATAATTGCAAGAATAGAAAACAATTTTTGAGACAATTTTATCCACACTTTCATCCGAATTACACTTATTTTCTTTACCAATATCTCAAATGTTTTCTTATGGTTTACAAGAATAAACTCAAAGACAAAAGTATCAAAAGTAGTGAAATAATTACAGAATATAAGAATCTCTGCGAAGATCTGTTCGATAACATGAAAGTCACTCACGGTTTGGATCACACCTTCTATAAAATGTATATCAATTTGATTAAATAAAAAATCGATAAAATTAGTAAAAATTAGTAAAATTATAAAACCCAAAAAATTATAAGTAAACTAACATTTTATTAAATGAATACTGAATTGAATTAAAATCAATATTTCATCTCTTTTTTATAACCAAAATTCAAATGACTTATATCTAAAGCTTTTGTTTGTTTGGACTTTTCTTTTGTTGCGGTTGTTTCGGAGGCTTTAAAGGTTTTGTCGACGTCTTAGGCATTGGTTTCCCGGATTTTTACCTTTTTTATGCGATGTTTTGACCGTTTTTGGACTAATTATCGATTCGTCAGTAACTGTGGTTTCTTCTGAAAGCGTTTCTTTGCCTGAGATTTTTGGCGATCCCTTCGGAGAATTGAATTCTTTCTCCAACTCTTCGGTCTTTAAGTGCATTATTCTAATCGGTTTTTTATCTCTGAGTCTTTGGTTTATTTCTTTGGTTACCGATCCCTTCGATCCCTTTGAAGAAGTTCTTTCATCGCTTTGTTTCTCTAAAAGATATTTACACAAAAATATTTTCAAAACTATTCCAATAGAAATGATTACTTTTCTTGCGATACAAAATCCATCCCAGAATAGCAACGATAAGAAGAATCACCAAAAATATTAAACCAATAATTAGCCATAAATTCGTATCATTTATTGGGGTTTTTGTTGACATTGTTGTCGTTGTAATTGTGGGCATAGAAACATAGTTCGTGAACGGATTCTTTAAATTTTCTATAGAAGAGCACTGAAAATATGAATTAGTGTACAATAAGTTTCGATAATCAATGGCTTACTTCTATCGACAGCTCCTTATCTTCGGGTTGACTGCAATAGTAGTTCCGACCATCG
>JAQGAJ010001168.1:0-10765 GCA_034689365.1 Liebstadia similis
TTTTGTACGACAGTTCCCGTCAGGGAATACAACGCTTAGAGATGTTCGACACCGAAGACCAGTATCTCAAACAAAACAATTGTCTTCGGATTATTCCTCTGACAGAGTGTCTCAAAGTCTCGCCATCGCCACAAAAACAACAGTCAAATGTGTTTGAAGTAAGAAATCATTTGTTTGACTCTTAATTATTATGTGAGGAAAATGTGAAACAATTCTCAGAATTATGGAAAACACTTCTGATTTAGGCGTTTAAGGATATTTGAATTTGAAATGCAATTTAAATGAAAACATTATATCCCATATCAGTGAAACAATCAATGAAGATATGCCATAAAACTATTCAAATTAGATGAAAGTTTAAACTTTAAAGCAATCAATTAATTTGAAATTTCAAACAAAAATATAGCTTTAGTTTTGAATAACTTTAATAAAGTCGTCAAAATATGTGAATTTTAATTAGCATTTAAGCCAATTAACGATCAGAAGATTCCATTTTCATTCATTCATTTATATCAAGGTTGAAGTTTGTATGACTTCGGGCATAATTAGTTATATTCTAAACGGCCTTATATTGTGTTAACTCTTAGCCAACGGCCAGAAGACAGGTCTCGGCTCTTGAGTTGAATGCTCTTCAGTCAAGACAATAGTCTATTTGAGAGCAATCAAGTGATGGCAATAATTAGTGTCCCAGAAGTGCATCATTTGTTTGAGAGATAGAGTCTATAATTTGAATCTAATTTAAATTCAAGTCTTTTCATCTTTTATGTGAAGTTCCCATCAATTAGAACAACCAGTGATGAAAAGTTATAATAAGTGTTGCGCTTATTGTCAGTTCAGTACAGGAAATACCAGTTCATTATATACTGAACGCAACATTCCGTTCCCAACAAATCCATTCAATCGTTTTATAGATACAGATCGAGATTGAACTCAAAATATGCTCGATATGAGTGATTTTCACATCGTTTGTATTTTTACCATACCTTACCTTCTTTGCCAAACTTTACCTTCTTCACCTTGATCATACCTTCCTCCGAATTTCCTTTTTGGGATATTTTATATCTCACTCATTAGAGATGCTAAAACATACCTTAAGGCAAATTCAAGAGAGAGATTAACTTAACCAGAATCTAAAACTAAAACCAAGACCCTAATTTGTGCCCATTGTGCCCGAAGTTATCAAACATTTGATGAAAATATAACTCAAACCAAATTCGCTATTAATTATGTGATTTAGAGGAAAGACAGCCAATTGTCCCGAAATGCCAATCAATTAGTTCACACGTTTGATGAAAGTAACAAAAACTCATTCAAACCATTGATTATTATAATTATTTGGCAATAATCAGTTCATGAATAACAATCATGTCATTAATATTTTTTAGGAAACATATAAAATCAAAAATCAATAATTTATTACAAATGGATTGTTTGAATACAAATCTAATTTTGTAATTAAATCAATTCAAATAAGAAACTATAAAACCTCTCATTCACTCATTTCCTCTCATGTAATGCAAAAGTAATTTTTATTATCTCCAAACCATCTGAAGAATTGATTACCAATTCTCAGCCAATTTTCCTCAATATTATAAGTCATGAATTCAATTAAAAATTGATTTATCGATTGATTGCCGAGAAATGTAATGAATATAATGAAAGATACTTTCAATTATTGGGTATTGAGTTTATGTGTCGGCCGAACTGGTCTGAAACGGGTCGTCAATGGGTTGGGTTTTGTCACCAATTATGGCAAACGAGACTCAAATGTGTTCAAACATTTATTCAATCGTCTAATCAAACAAATGAGAAGAGAACTCATGTAATGATAACAATCTGTAGATCCGCACGAAAGAGACGAGTTATCTCTTCTCCGCCGAGTCGTTCAATGAGATGACAGAATGGCTTAATTGTCTGCAAATCGTTTCCTTCGGGACTCACAGCCGATCCTCAAAGAGCTTTTCTCTCGACTCCAATGCCAATCAGTTTAAGACCAATCCGTTAAACAATTTGTCGGAATTCCAGAGCGAAGAAAATCTTTTATATTCTTCAGTGGACGCACCCGATGTCTATCGGTAGGACAGACTCACAAACTTTGTTTAATTACTAATTATAATCAAATTATTCAAAATGTTAAGCATAAGAATCATAGACACCGAGACATCCCTCCGATGCGGTCTAAGAAGTGGTTTTGACTCTGACTTTACTCTAACCATCACTTCTGTGAACATATCTCTCGCAGACAGAGGGAAAGTCCTCTTCACGTGGCCTTTGAGGCACATTCGGCGGTACGGCTGCACAAAAGATGGCTTTTCTCTTGAAGCCGGTCGGAAGTGTGCTTCGGGAGAGGGCCTCTTCTCGTTCATCACACGGGACGGGAACCCCATCTTCCAAGCCGTGGCCGCACACGTCAATAATCTTAAGGCGTCAAACAATCTGAATGACAATCAGATCCCTTCCGCCAATCCATTGAATATCACAAACATTAGTCCAAAAATGAAACCAAAAGAAATAGATTTTCAGTATTATTCTAATCAAGACGTCAAACCTTCATCGACATCGACATCGAGTTCGCCTCCACTTTCATCGAGTTATTCTTTGAAAGCAAACTATTTGGCCACCAATTCATCACTACTTCCCGCGTCTAAAATTCCCGATTCTTCAAAAAGACATTCGATTCAACCGCCGAAAAGTCCACAAATGGTTCCCAAGAAGTCATTAACTCGTATCCCATCGGTTAACTCAAATTCACTGATCAATACTTCGGACCCAAAGCCCAGGGCTTCTCCTCCTATATCGAAACCTCCGCGAAAGAGCAAAGAGTCAAAAGTTTCAGATTCAGAGGAACCGGTATTTGCTTCTCGTGAAGAAGTGATTGCAATGAGATCTGAAAGCAATGAACTTTCTGTGAATAACGATGTGATCAACGATGAGATCCTTTATGACGAGCCGTCAGAGTTAATCGAACACAGAGTGAACCCTAAGAAAGAAGAAACGGCCAAAAACTCTTTCTGTCCGAGTCCTCCGCCGATCGGCTCTAAGTTTACCTCAGCCTTAAAGATGCTTTTCGTCGAGAAGAAGGGCAATCACTCTCATTTCAAACAGAAGGACAACAAACGTCTTTCCGGTCGATCCAATGCTGGCTCTCCTCCCAAGAGTATCAGTCCTCCAATCATTGCTAATGAAAGCAAACGATTGCCGATCAGAAGCAATGGCGAAGAACTGGTCGATTCTTATGATGCGGGCTATGAAGAGGTTAAACATTTGATTAACAAATTCGATAATATATCCCAATATAGATCTGATGTTAAACCTGAAGACGATTCGAGTGTTTACTCGAAAATACTTAACAATAGTACCGATGGTTCTGAACATCAATACGCGAATGTCGTCCTCAAAGATGACAAAGATTTCGGTCAAAACAATTCAAAAAGCGATTCAAATGAGTCTCAAACCGAGCATTACGTCCAAAACGATTGCGAATACGCCCGAGTGGTTAAGCGCTCGGTTAACCTGACCTGAGTTGAGGTCAGCTCTCGGATGATCGCCCACTAGTCCCACACAACCTCTCCATAGTTCACATCGATCTATATCTCCGACAAATGATTGTCTAAAATGTTGTAAAGTTTTTCTGTGATATCGGAACGGCTTTTGCGGATCATTAAAAGCCTATAAAAGCCTTTACTTTTCATTCGTTCATTAATTTAAATTATTTTTGAAATTTTGTTATTTTTATCAAATCTTTATTAAAATAAACTGAAATTAATTAAAATATTTGGTTTCATTGACGTAAAGGAAAGCTATTGAGAACTACAGATACTTTCCTGTTTTGGTGGTTCGGTATCGGAAATGTCATAAATTCACATAATATCCTAAGTTATGGCTCATAGCTATCAATGAAATTATAATTTAAAACAATAAATATTAATAATAATTATTAACAACACTTCATAACTATTCAATGGTTATGGTGTCAAAAGTGACGCGACGTTTCTTCCGCGACCGCTTCATCTCCCAAATGCTCTTTTTGTCGGTTTCGGTCTCAGTTCGCGCCTCAGTGTCCAACTCTTTGATCTCTTCATCGCTAATCTCTTTATGTTTGAGACACCCTTTGATCGGCGGATCACTTATTATTATTGTTTTTGGTTTAGTATTTTCAATGCTTTTCATGACTTCGAAATCATTGCATTTTATGGCAGACTTCCTCTTAATTTCTTCATTTTTCTTCTCCAAAATCTTTCTTTCGATGTCATCCAATTGTTTCTTCAGAGCATTCACTTCTTGGCAATCGATTCTACATTCGAGAGAATTGAAGCGATCTTTTTGTTGGTTTTCAATTAGTTTCAACTCAATGTTATCCTTTTTAATTCCGTTAATCTTCTCTTTTAAACAATTTATTTCATCTTTCAATGAGTTTTTCATTGAAACTGAATCCTCAGAGTCTTTGACACAAATTCTCTCCAAACGATCAGACAATTCCTTTTCGATTCTTCCGAGACTTTCACACATTTGTTCCGATTGTTGTCCTTGTTTTACGTAATCAGAACCGAAACCGAATTTTTGGCTGAACTCAAACGCATTTTCGGTGAATGTTTTGATTATCTTCTTTTGGTTTTCATGTTCTTCGCCCTAAATATGGAATTTTAAACTTTTAATTAAAAATCTATAAATTACTACAATTTTTCGCTTCCAATCCGAAATTTTTGTCTGAAAAACCAATCTCTGGTCAGAAAGAGTGGTGTTTTCGGTCTCGACATCTATGAGATCGGTTCCTGCGATCGGGATCTGCGGTAAAAGCACATCCAATCTATGGCGCGAAGTCTTGAAATCAATTCGCAATCCATTTATCTTTTCTTCGTTGTCTTCAATTTGAATCCGAACTTAAAGACAAAAGTCACAGAATTAACCCAAGAATTTGATCCCAAGAATCAATGGTAACGAAAATGGAATCAATTCTATGACAAACCGAAGCAATACTTACGAGAATTGAGTAAATTCTTGCGGATCTCCTTCTTTTGCTCCAATTCTGATAGTCTTCTGATATAATCATTCAATTTCTTTGTCTCCATTCGGCTGAAGACCCGCTCAAGAGGTCAATGGTTTGTCTCCGAAGTTACGAATCGTCTGTCAATTGAATGTCAAATCACTTCAAACTTTGATCCAATGCTCGCGAGTCTGCGCTCTAAGAGTCACGTGATTTCAATGCTTTTTGTTTTTGTTTTTTTTTTAATATTTGAATCAATTTTTTTTAATGTTTAATCAAAATTAAGATTAAAATTAATTTTTAGTAATTTGTGAAATGGATGAGAAGGGGGAAGAAGTCAGCGATCGCTTGAATCAGTTGTTGGATGAGATAATTGGTTCCGAAGACAATGAAACCCAATTGACTTACGATTGGCTCAAAAGCCCAAAACTAATAAACCATTGCTATCAAGAATTTACCTCAAAGTCCAACAATTATCTCAAAGGCTGCAAATGGTCGGCCGACGGCTCCTGCCTTATGACCAACAGCCGAGACCATCGCTTACGGCTCTTTAATTTGCCACACAATCTATGTCAGGATCCGATCATTTTGGACGAACAGAGCGAAGAAGTGGTAAATTAATTAGTTTTGAGATAATTACTATCAATGAGACAAATGATGACTAATTTAAGGCGAATTTGATTCCAGGCATAAGATATCAAAACAAGTGATTCTAAAGACTAATCATTTGTGATATTTTTATGCTTAACATTAAAGTAATATTAAAGTTGTCTTAAGACAAACCTTTTGTTAAGAAGTTTAACAAATGGTTTGACTTGAATATTACATTGCATTTAAGAATTTTGCGAAAATGATATCAAACTAAGTCTGATGTCTCTCTTCTTTGATTGATTGCAAGTAATTAACAATTAATTTGATTGACTTTTGCTTGATTTTTACAGAAATCAGTTCTTGAAATAAAAGAAAGCGAAATAATATATGATTTTTGTTGGTTTCCAAAAATGAATTCATACGATGGGTCCACTTGTTTGTAAGTCATTCCCATTGTTGCCTTAATTTAATTGATGTTCTTTTCCAAGGCTTTTGAGCACAAGTCGTGATAATCCGATCCATTTATGGGATGCTTATGGCGGACAATTGATGGCCACTTATAGAGCATATAATTATGCGGATGAAGTGATTTCCGCCAATTCAATAGCTTTCAGTCCCGACGGATCAAAAATATATTGTGGTTTTGAAAAATTCATTCGTTCTTTTGATACCTCTCTGCCGGGAAGAGTGTGTCACTCAAAGCCAACTTACAGTGAGTTATGATTTGAATCAATTTCCAAACAATACCTCTAATGATAATCCCTTTGGCTATGAATAAAAGGTGAAAAGACGGGACAGAAGGGCATAATATCCTGCGTTGCCGTCAATCCATTTAATCCGAAAATATTAGCCTTTGGTTCCTATGATAAGAGCATTGGTTTTTACGATTCAGATCTGACAGACATTTGCGTAATCGTGGGTCAGAGGGGAGGAGTAACTCATCTTCAGTTTTCATCCGACGGCAATCGTCTCTACAGCGGTGGTCGTAAAGTAATGTACGGCCGATGTTCTTAACATTTATTAATTTCAATACATTTAAAGGACTCGGAAATCCTTTGCTGGGATATAAGGAATATCGGAACAGTTTTATATGTTATCAAACGGGAAGTTAACACTAATCAGAGAATTTATTTCGATTTGACGCCCGATTCTAAGCATTTGGTGACCGGAAATGATTCCGGATTTGTCTCTGTTTATGATTTAAAGGAATCTAAAGATGTCTTACAACCCATAAGCACTTTCAAAGCTCACAAAGACTGCGTTAATGGTGTCGGGTATGTGTTGTCGACCACTCTTAACAACTATTAAACAAATACTTTTAGATTCCACCCGACGTTACCCCTATTGGCCACTTCTTCGGGTCAGAGAAAGTTTGAAGAAGTTATTGATAGCGATAGCGATGACTCTTCTCGAGTGACACAAAACACTGAAAATAGTATTAAATTTTGGTGGATTTGAATTCAATCTCATTCTATATAATCATAATTTTATGTAAATGTAAATTAATTTTAAATAAAATTTTAAATAAAAAGTCAATCAATTGGATCCCTTCAGACATCACCGAACGGTTCCAATACAATGAAGTCATGACTTTTGTTTTGACCGCCTTTTGTATCACTCGATTGACATTTGGCTCAGATTTGTTTGATCTGAGAAAAAAAAGAGTTATTTGAAGCGAGCATTTGGTCCCATTTGTTACTTTGCATTCCTCTTATATACCAATGAAATTATGTATTATAAAGTACTTATTTGTTTGCTTTCGATACAACAGTTACGAACGTAAACATTGTTTTGTTACTCGATTTCAATTAAATATCGTTTTAATTATATTTAAATCAAACGATAATTAAATTTAAATCCTTTTCAGAGGATTTCAATCGTTTGAGCGATGAATACTTCAAACGATGTAAGTCTCGAGACTTTGATTAGTTTTGACCAAAATATTCAAATTTTATTCAAATTTAGATTTCAGACAATAGTCCGCAAACAAGTGAGCCATCGGTTGAATCGACTCCAAGTGGTCGGCCATCGGTTCCAAGTGCTCGGCCGGCAGTTCGTAGAGTTAGATCACTTCCGAAGAGTACTCGAAAACTTCGCAAAAGTCCAAACGTTGTCCGAAACATAAGACATCGAGCGCTCGACCAGATAGTTTCGCGACAGACCGCCGCTCAGAACAGTTCCGAACCGACCGATAACACTGCGGCTGAAGACATGACTAATTCAATTGAAGGTTCAGCCGAAGAAATGAATGGTTTGGTTAACAACGAAACCAGAGATGAAAACCAAAATCAAACCGAAAACAGTGTACCGAATGATATCATTACCTCTAATGAGACAAATCTCTGCATCGACTTAACAGAAGACGACACTGTTGTTAATGAGAATAACACCGAATCGGACGCTGAGATTCAATGCATTACAACCATTGTTGAGGATCCGGACGTCTGTATTGTTCGCGACACCAAACGGCTACGGAATCGACTGCGACGGCCCGAAAGGCCCGAAAGGCCAGAGAGGCCACGATCTCCGATTCGAAACGACGAGATCATCGAAATATCGGACTTCCGAACCAATCATTCCCAGTATTATCACTATTTATAAAATATAATTTGTTTCAAATGGTTCTTATTTCAGACCAATTGCATCCCCGGCTTTGACCACAAGTCCCACAAAGAACAGTGTCAACAACTCACTGAAGAAGAGCATCAAATGTCCCGTTTGTTTAGACGAATACTCAATGGTCAACCACTGATCCCTCTATTGTTTTCATTAATGATATGATATTTGTTTCCTTCAATAGTTCAACGTTTCGGGCAAACAATTAGTGTCAACCAATTGCGGACACCTTTTCTGTGATCGGTGTGTATTGAGATCTATGAGAATCAATCTCTGAATCTATTGTTTTAATAGTTGTATTAAAGAAGTAATTAAGACAACGAAGTCGTGTCCAAACTGTCGGAAGAAGATCGCGACACAAAAGAGTTATCATCCGATTTATTTATAGTTCATTTGTAACCTTGTTTTATAAGTATAAAACTTCAATACAAAAAAAAAATTCAATTGATTTTCATTTATTCGATTCAATAATATTTTTATTTTATTACTCAATCATATGTATATCGTTTGACTTGATTTACATCTTATTTTGATTTATTCTGATTAACGTTTACTACAAATGAAAGATGAGTCCAATAAAGCAATGATTTAATTAAAGTTTACCACTCGTTGGCTCCGAATCCTTTCAATCTATAAATTTCGAGGAATGTCTAGCATTGGCTTTGAATTAATTATTCATTAAATCAATTATAATTTATAAATCTAAACCCGAATCATTCCTTAATCTCATAACTATTTGAGATTTTATTTTGATTTTTAATACCCAGTCTTTTGTGACTGCGATTAGGAATAACTTAGATCTGAATTAAAATGAAAAACGAGAGGATCGTCACTAAAGTTGTGTCGACTCTGAAACCACTATTTGATTGAATTAACGCTTATTTTTCAATTAATAATTCGATTCATTGACTCAATTGGTTAGAGATTAGGACTGACATGAGTTCTCCTAAACTAACCATTTGTTTGCAGTCTTTTCTATCACTCACTTCCAAAACATATCAGTTTAGATGAAGTTTTGCTGGATTTGCGACAATTCTCTCATTTATTGGTTATCTTCAGAACTAACTGTGCTTTAGGTCAGTCTGTGTTAGACTCGAGTTATATCGCATTCGCCTTTATTTGAATGATTGACAAATTGGTTCAAACATTGAAAATGTTGGTCAGATTTGGACTCATCCTCACGATCGGGGTTTACATATCCCTCTCGGGAACCGCTATGAGTCAAAGTAAGTCACTTTTGCTCCTCTTTTGCATCCAATTCTTTGGCTTTGGTTCAAGACTTCAAGTGATGTCAGTTCTTATCGCTAATTATGAAATTGCTTTTTAACGATCAATAACTTAAATCGCATTTTAGAGTTGACAAATGAGCGGAGGATTTAATTGATTGACAAAGATTAACATTCAATTTGGCATTACTTCACAAAAATAGCTATTCTTTTGAAATATTTTACTTCTCTTTTATTCTTCGATTAACTTTGAAGAACTGACCGCCAGTTTGTTGATTAAAATTTAAAAATTTAAAATAACATTTTGTAATAGACTTTTGAATAGATTCAAAACGAAAAGCCATCACTTCTTCACTGAGTTTCTAAACTATCTTTTATTCCCTTATCTTTCGATTATCTAAAACCTCAAACCATTACAACATATTCTGTATTAAATTAAGTGAATGTTTATATTATAAAACTTTTTCGATAGATACCGATAACTTTAATCAATGATTGATTGAATTCTAAATCTAAATCACATCAAAATTCAACTAAAATTATAAACGCATTTAAATGATGAGAATTGAAACGATAATTAACAACAAGTTATTGTCAATAACTTAGTTGTTTTAGAACTTAAGATCTATATTATCTTCTATTGTGTATTCGAATTTAAATAATAACCAATTAATTGTCAATTTAGCCGATAATGAACTCCCGGTTCGTTCGAATCGATTTGAATTGAAGTCCGAATGTATGCGTGAATTGAACGCTCAAATCAATGCCGAATTATACGCCAGTTTGGTCTATATGAACATGGTTTGGATGAATGATATTTTTCCCACAAATTCCACGATTAACTTGTTTTCTACTCAAAGGGCGCTTATTTCGATAATAGCAAAGTCGCCCGAAAGGGATTCGCAAAGTTCTTTGCGGACCAATCCCGCGAAGAGAAAGAACATTCACATAAATTGGCTGATTATGTTAATAAAAGAGGCGGAACTGTCAACACTCTCGATGTCAAAGTGAGACAAATATCTTTTCTATGAGGAAAACAAGTAGTAAACCCATTGGGAAACCAATTGGGAAGTTCCCAATGGGAACCAAATTTGAGGCAAATTCAGATTTTTCCATATCATAGAGGAATCCTTTAAACTTCATCAGAAAATTTCGAATTATTCTCATATCTGGATGAAAACTTTGGTTTTTACTGATTTATATGGTTTTGGCAATACTTACAGATCAGATAAGAGGAGAGAAATTGTATAAATAATTGCGATCAAACTTATAATATGATTGTTTACACCGAAAAATATCGATCTATCTATAAATCTAAAGTTGGATTCAATAGAATATCTAGTCTGAA
>JAQGAJ010001169.1:0-10763 GCA_034689365.1 Liebstadia similis
AGGAATCGAGAATTTATATAGAGTTAAAACAATACGCGTTAAGCGCGTGAGTGATCGAGACCTAGAAAGGGTCTCAATATATATGGGTACATCACTGCTTTTATTTGATTTAGTCCAAATTAAATTGGAACTCATTTTGAATACTGACCACAATAATAGTGTGAAAAAATTTGTACTTCACTTTATAAACATTCGAATTTAACTGAACTGAACTTACAACTCGTGAACGAATGAAAAGCCATTGAAAAACTACTAACGAATTTACCGGTTATCAGAAAAATGTTAATCCGTGTCACTGATATCACTTTCGGAATTTTGGGATTCGGAATTATGGGAATGAACCATATTTTGGGCCAAGAATTCAAATTAACTAATGATTGAGTCTTTGCTTTCATAGATCTTTTCGAAGAAGGTTTGGATTTATGATAGAGTTTTTAAAATTAGTCGATAACCAGAAATAAGTTTAGATTTGTTAACAAAATCAGACAAAATATGTTAACTAATTGTGAAATTGATTGCATTTGATTTGCGAATTGAAATTAAATTTTGTAAAATTCATTCATTTGTTTGAAATATTTAATGATTAGAATTGATATATATTTTAGAATTAAATGAATACAATATTAATGAAGAAAACTTACCAAAACATTAAATGGTTTGACATGAGGTCCATATTTCTTCATGGCTTCTATGAAAACGTCGGGAAAGGGTTTCCCGCGTTTGACATTCGGGTCTTCGGGAGCCAAGACGTGAAAATCAAAGTATTTATTGAAGAATTGCAAGTATTTTTCAATTTTAATGTCAAAGTGTGTCCGATCAGAACCCGTGGCGATAGTCATCGGTATCTCATATTCATAGAGATGTCGAATAAGTCTTTCGACGCCAGGCATTAGTTCCACGTTCTTGACTGCAATCAAGAACTGTTGATAAACTTCGTGGTCGTATTGTTGTGGACTAATTGGAAGACCGAGCTCTTTGACAATGACCTGAGCGACCTGAAGGTCGTTAAGTCCCATACATTTACTCTTGAGATCCCAATTATATTCTTTACCATAAATTTTAGTCGCATTGCTATACGCGATGTCATAACACGACTCGCTGTCAATCAACAGTCCGTCCAAATCAAAGAGAATATGACTTATTTGGGCCAACATTTGGATCGCTTCTAATCAAGAGATAAAGTGATCGAAGAAGTGAGCGATCGCTCGAATGTCGGTAAAGATTGTCAATAAAGTAAACAAATTTGAGTTTTGATGTGAGGACAACCAATCGGAAACCGAAGATCGGCACCTGATCTGTGAGTGACTGCCGGCCAGAGATCGACAGTTATCGTAAAGATTTGGCTCTATTTGTGAATCAACTTTGGTTTGGATTTTATTAATTTATATTTAAACAAAATTTATTTGAATTTTATTAAATCTATTTTGAAATTAAGACTCCGTTTGACTCAGTCTTAAGAAACTTAATCGTCAATCAAAAGCGGGCAAACCATACAAATGAGGCTCAAATTCTTCCAAAGAATTTAGTATTTGAGTGACTTTCAAGTCATTTCTGGCAATTCTTGAGTCCGGGACCCAAACGCACGGCATATGTGCGGCCAAAGCGGCCTCTACTCCGAGGTGAGTGTCCTCAAAGACCTGCCATCGATAAAAGTTATAATTTATAAATCAATTTAAGTTATCTATAAATATCAATAAATGTTTGGTTCGATTAGAAGAGAATTTATCGATAAATAGATTAAAAAGTGTCTGATTTATGTCAACCAAGAGTCAGAACAATTGTCTCTTTTAGTCAATCAATTAATTCAATTACTCAATACTTAATATAAGACATAACCAGATGTGGAATCGGTTTTAGAATTGATTATAAGATCTTTAAAATATTTGAAATGTAAAAGAATCGGAATTTAATTTAAACAAATATCCCGCTATAGAAGTGATTTGAAGGTAATAATGGGTATTTATATATTTAACAAATGCGATAATTTCTTTGCGCAAATGATAATCGGATTAAATGGTTAAAAATGATGGTAACTATGAAATAATACAATACCAGAACATTTTCCGGTTTGATTTCAATCCCGAACTTCTTGGCGGCCTCTATAAAGATATCGGGAAAAGGTTTGCCTCGTTTTATATCGGGGTCTTCAGAGGCCAAGACGTGATGAGAAAAGTATTTGTCGAAGAAATCTAAATGTTTTGAGACCTTGAGATCGAAATGTTTGCGATCAGAACCGGTGGCGATAGACATCGGAATGTGATGTTTGTGGAGGTGTTTGACGAGTCTCTCCGCGCCCGGCATGAGATCAACTTCTTTGATCACATTCAAGAACTCTTTATACGCTTCTTCGTCCAACTGTTGTGCCGTCAGCGGCAAAGACAATTCAGAGATCAGTTTATGTGTGGCCTCTCGAGTCCACTGAGCGCTTGTCATGCATTTGTTCTTCACTTCCCACGTGAACTCTTTGCCATACCTTTTGGTCACATTGTTGTAAGCGATGACATAAGAGGTTTCGGTATCGATCAGTAGTCCATCCAAATCGAAGAGGATATGACTTATTTGTGCCAATACTTTGTTTGACATTTCAATACTTTTATGTCTTTCGAAGCAAACGATCAAATGTTTTAAGAAGTGAGTGATCGCTGAAACGATACAAAAAACTTATTCTTATCTAAATATATCTGTTCTGACTGTTTGTCAAACATTGGCTCAACATTTCAATGGTCACCAACTGATCCATTCTTGGAAACCGATTCTTCATCGGATCGATTATCTCAATATCGCCCTTCATTTTAATTAAACCTTTATTTTCAGATAATAACAAAATATAAGACAATTAAACGAATTTAAATATATTTATAAATTACTTAAATTATTATATAATTGACAACAAAATAGTTGATCACTGGAAAGACGGCAAACCATACAAATGTGGTTTGAATTCCTCTAAAGAATCGAGTATTTGAGTGGCCTCGAGGTTAGATCTGACACATTGAGGATCGGGAACCCAAACGCACGGCATGTTTGCGGCCAAAGCGGCCTCAACTCCGAGAGGACTGTCTTCAAAGACCTGTTAATGGATTTGTTTTAGTTTAACCACATTTTTGAATATTTGAGGAAAAAATGAGATCAAATGAAAAGAATCAAAAATCAATTACCAAAACGTTCTCAGGTTTGAGATCAGTTCCAAACTTCTTCATCGCTTCAATGAAAACGTCGGGAAAAGGTTTTCCGCGCTTAACATTTGGGTCTTCGCCGGCCAACACGTGATAAGTGAAATGTTTGCTAAAGAAGTCAAAATGTTTGGCGACCTTGAGATCAAAGTGTTTCCGATCGGAACCGGTGGCGATGGCCATTGGAATATCGTGTTTGTATAGATGTTTGACCAGCTTTTCGGTGCCGGCCATTAGCTCAACCTCTTTGACCGCATTAGCAAACTCTTTGTGTGATTCTTCATCTAATTGTTGAGCAGTCAATGGAAGATCCAGTTCTTTGATAACCAGTTGAGTGGACTGAATAGGTGTCAGTCCCATACACTTTGTCTTCAGATCCCACGTAAAGTCTTTGCCATACCTTTTGGTGACATTATTGAAGGCAATCGTATAACAGGTTTCGGTATCGATAAGAAGTCCGTCCAAATCAAACAGTATATGACTGATTCGGGCCAACAGTTTGTCACTCATTTCGGTCAAAGAGATCAATAAACAGTCAACAAAGTGGTGGACACAAGAAGTCAGTAATGAAAGGGAAAGTCTATTCAATATAATATCATATGATTTGACCTAATCTTCAAACGTAAACAAATGCATGTGTTTTGTCGTAAAGCCATTCAAAGACCACTCCAGTCATGCCCTCTGTTTGTGCCCACTCTGGCCCTCATCTGATCCCTCGGTGACCATCCCTTAACTCTATTTTGCAATTCAATTGTCTTTTTTTTATCATCCGATTTCTTATCAAAGATTAAACTGATTTTCACCACAAATGACAGTCTTATCGATGTTTAGGGATAACAACGACTCAAATGAGTTTCCATTTAAGACATGAATTGCTTAATAATGACTAAATTAATGGCAAATAATAGTAATTGTATTCAAACGCAAATTTCCTTCACTTGTATTCAACGTTTTGGTGATTTAGTCGGAAATGAGATCCGATTTGAATTGAGTCCAAACGACAAGAGTTTTGATCACATTTTTAACACTTATCTAAATGTCATTGATTTGAATGAATAACAAATTGTTGGCAAATATTAAATCATTTGATCCGAACTGATCTCACTATCGATTCCTTGTTTACTCAGTTATCGCGATCACAATAAATGGAATCAATTGAATGGCAAACAAGCGATTGATAGATGACATGGACTTTGATATATGAGGCGAAGACTTATCGATCGTTTCGATCGGCGTTTCCCTCAAATTAGTCAATCATTTGCAGCGATGTCTCACTTAATGAACAAATCATTAGTTCTCGTATTTGTGGTCACCCTTTGGATGACACAAATTAATTGTCACTTCAGAAGAGTCTGTTATCTTCGGGTCGACACAACTGAACGAATAGATGTCCACTCAATCAATGCCAGTCTTTGCACTCATATTGTTCTTGGATTTGCGGTTATCATTAACGGAACAATTGCTCCCAAAGAGTCCGATCATTTGATTTATTACCAGAGCGTAACTCAACTCAAGAATAATTACACCGATTTGAAAGTCATGTTATCAGTTGGTGGCGGAGGTTCTGATGGTAACGGTTTCCATCAGATCTGTTCCAATCAGACCGCTATCGATAAGTAGGATAACTCTTCTTTGCTTCACTCAAACTAATGATTTTCATTTAGATTCGTGTCTTCAGTAATAGATCTGCTCTTGAAGTATGACATCGATGGTCTGGATATCGGTATTCTTTCAATCTTTGTTTAAGTAATTACTTGTCATTTCTTCATTTTGGTTAGACTGGGAATTCCCCGCTTGGAATACACCCTTTCCTGAAGACAAAACCCAATTCACTCAGTTATTAAAAGTAATTACTATTTATTAAATCATTTTCTATAACTTTATTTAAATGTTTCAGTCATTGAAAACTAATTTTGAACGTCAAGAGAATCAGATAAGCAAAAGAAGACAATTGTTGTTGAGTTGTGCGGTCTCTGCGATCGTTAACGTAGTCGACGGCGCTTACGATATGCCAGAGCTGTCCAAATATGTAGACTTCGTTAATATAATGGCCTATGATTTCCACATCTTTTCCCAGTACTGGCCATTCACGGGGTATGTCTTGACTTTGCTTTCGATCGTTTCGATTAAACATTCATTTGATTTCAGATTCAATGCTCCGCTTTTTAATCGAAAAGTAGAGAAAAGTTATTTCAATTATTTGAATACAAACCGATCGATCAATTACTGGATAGAATTGGGATTAAGTAAAGACAAGATTATGGTCGGTATTCCCACATATGGTCACGTCTACCGATTGGCCTCAACTCAGTACACGGGACCCGACTCTGCGGCGATCGCACAGTTGGATGACATCGGTTATAGCGATGTCTGCGAACTCATGCAAAACAGTTCGACTCAAGTCTTCTTCGACGACGAATCAAAAGTTCCATATCTAGTGAATGACGACCTTTGGGTCACTTATGACGATCCCAAGAGTGTTGCCCTAAAAGCCCAGTGGATTCGGGACAACGACTTCGCTGGAGTCATGACTTTCGACCTCAACACCGATGACTTCAACCATAAGTGTGACAACTCATCGAAGTTTGTTCTTCACTCTATTATCTATTCCATTCTTAATTGATTACAAATATCCCTAAACGACAAATCATTAATAGTTATAATTTATTTATTGATTTAATATCCGAATTAATTATTTCGATCCAAATGCAGATCCAATGATCATAATTACATCGAAATGATCGGCATTTTATTTAACACAACATTTTGTAATTTTTTCATAAATATTTTGCAAATAAATCAAATGATAATAATGACAATCATCTAATGGTTAATTCAAATGATAAAAGTCTTCAAATTCTTGCCAAACCCTCAAATTCTGTGCCAACCCTTCAGTCCAGTCGAGACCAGTCTCGCCCTCCAGAGCGCCATCTCTTGTCTTCAGTCCACGTCTTAAGCATTTAAAGCGTGTTTAATATCACGTGATTTCCACTCTTTTAAAGTATTGATTTGAATGATTTGTTTCTTCAGTTGAAGATCAAGATTATGGCAAACAAGAGGAAGAGATCCAGAAGTCAGGCAAAAGCTAACAAAGAGGCGAACGAAGAGCCGAAGACCGTAGTATTGGATCCGATCAGATATTCAGACGAACCGGCGCTCAAAAAAGTGAGATTAATATTGATTTGATTTTGAATTACATTTATTATTCAATTGTAGACCAAATGGATTAATAAACAAAGAGTTCTTGTTTTGGCCACTCGTGGTATTACATATCGGGACAGACATCTGATGAATAACATCAAACAATTGCTTCCACACTCAAAATCAGGTGATCTTCAGAACTGTTTTGAACAAAATCACAAATAATGTGTTGATTTAGAGCCCAAAATGGAGGCCAAAGACCCGAATCTGGTTTTGAATGAAATCTGCGAAATGAAGAATTGCAATAAATGCATATTCTTCGAGAACCGAAAACGCAAAGACCTATATATGTGGTTATCGAATGTCCCGAACGGACCGTCGGCTAAGTTCTTAGTTGAAAATGGTTTGCATTGAAATTCATAAATGGATTTTAATTTTAATCTTTGATATCCGTTCCGTCCGTTCAGTCCATACCATGCAAGAGCTCAGAATGACTGGCAATTGCCTCAAAGGCACGCGACCTCTGCTCTCATTTGATCCGATGTTCGACAAACACTTGCATTACTCGCTTCTCAAAGAACTGTTGGTTCAGGTAATTGACTTGAGATGTGATTAAATGGTTAAGAAGTTGATTGACATTTGATGTCTAACTAGACTTTTGGTGTTCCCAACAATCACCCAAAGAGTCAGCCCTTCTTCGATCACGTGTTTTCCTTCAATATCATTGATCATCGAATTTGGTTCCGAAACTATCAGATTGTCGAAGAGGACGGATCACTGGCTGAGATCGGCCCCCGATTTGTCCTCAATCTGATCAAAATATTTGACTCCAGTTTCAGCGGTCGAGTCCTTTACACGAATCCTCATTACGTGTCGCCAAACAAATACAGACGAGACTTGAGATCAACCGTTTCGGACAAATACAAGGATAGGGTTTCGGCCAAACAAAGCAAAGAACTTCGGGAACCGAAGGGCAGTTCGTATGTGGACGTCGATAAATACGACGACGTGTTCGCGACCGTTACTCCCGAACGAGCGAAGGGAAGCAACAAAACAGTGTTTCAGAGGAACAAAGACTGAAACCATATCTTAATTAATAAATTCAATCAAAAAAATCTTTATTCAAAAAAACGTTTTCGTCATTAATCGCACATTATTTTCATATTTGATGCAAAAATGGTATTAATATTGAATAAACTTATCGGAATTGACTTATCGTATCAACAAATATAGACCATTCATAACATAACCGCACATTTGGTTCTCAAATATATGATTTGTGTTTTTGTTTCATTACTACAAATATAGCGCAAAATAATATTTAAGATTAATTGACGAAAATTAATATCTGGTTTCGATTTGTTGTCCTATTATTCATTCAAATAATAATAATAATGCAATGCATTTATTGAGTCCCGCAGTGACCGGACTTACGCGGCGGCCAACGACGGGAAGTCATTCCAATCGTCAACTTTGGGCGCCGTTTGCTCCTTAGCGTCACGCGGACGACGGGTTCGGTTGCGGTCACCGAATGGTCTGTCAGTGCGCGCACCTCTGTTTCCTTCACGTCTTTCTCCGCGTTCTCCTCCTTTGTCTCCTCTCTGTCCCCCTTCCGGACGATCTCTTCTGTCCGGTCTGTCTCTCCGATCTCCTCGACCTCCACCTCGTCTGCCATCACCTCTTCGGGAGAATTCTCTTCCTTCGTCTCGGAAGTTGATTTCGATATCCAGAATCTGTTTGTGACGACCCTTCGGGTTCTCCTCCTATTGGATGACAATTAGTAACAATGTCTTTGGATTGCAATCAATTAATACCACTTCGATCTCTTCGTATTCAACCTCTTCCTCGTCCTCGACTTTCTTCTTGAGAACGAAGGTTTTCTTCCATTGCGAAGTGTCTTCTCCTTCGCCGGGTTTTCTTAGGTTGAACTTCGCGCGGACTCTCTGTTCCTCGAGTTGTTGTTTATACTCTTCAAGTGTCATCTCTTTTGGTTCTTCGACCACTTCCTTCTGTTCATCAGAAATGTTTGCGTCATTCTCTTGGTTCGAGTCATTAACGTCGAGAGCGGTTTCATCAGCGCTTCGGTCTAACTCTTGGGCGTCACCGGCGAAGGGCTCGGTTTCAGTGCCGAAGTCATTGATCTTTCCCCAGTTGTGAGCGCCTCCGCCCTCGCGTTTGTCCACTGCCTTCACACCCGCTTTGTCACTACCGGAGTGACGGTCGAGATCTCTTTTGCCGCGGCGGTCATCACCGAAGCGTCCGCGACGCGAGCCGTTGTTTCGGCCGCCATTCCTTCCGCCGCGTCTATCGCTGTCACTTCGCTCTCTCTTTTCACTGAAATCAAATAGATTTGTGTCTATTATTCTCGCAGACAATTATGAAGAACTAATCCGTAGTCGAGTCTAATAGTTGTTGTCTATCCGTCGTATGCACACAATCGATATCATGGATGACATGATTGTCGGCTTAATTAACGGACTATTTCTAAATCTGAGACCAGAAGCCAATCAATACCTGATGTCTCCGGCGTTTCCGAATCGCTCGTCTTTGTTCCTCTGGTTCTTCTGGTTGTCGATCTCTTTTTGGTCATGCGATTGACGCGGGGGTCGGTTCTGTCGGTCATTGATGTGATTGGGTTTGTCAGTTGATTGGTTGAGTTCCCGATTCCTTTGATTACGATCGCGATCAGTCTTCGGTCTTTGCGGTCGATTGGAATCGCCTTTTGTTTGGGAAATAAATGCATTCAATGTTAAGTCAATGGAAAGCCATTGAAAAGTAGGTTAACATTGCTTTCACTGCTTTGCAGACAAAACACATGGCTTTCAGTCCTTTCACTCCGATTGGACTCTGATTTGCATTTAACTCAATTTCTCGCCTAAACTAACGCCAAATCCGATTCAAAGACCGATTTATTTATTATTTCAATTATAGGATTGTATTCTATGTCTGTCTTCATATCAACAATCGATCGGATTATAGGCTATACTATTGGGAACTCATTTGATTGAGAATTTCGGTTCAGAAAAATTTCAATCATTTGTTTGCAATCAATTCAATCATTTCATTGACTTTTTCTATCAATTATCTCGAATATAAAATTGACCACAAGTTAGACAATAGTCAGACAATGTTTGATAAAATAGACTGAAATCAATCAAACCTTTAGGAGCGGCGTCTTTAGGCTTAGGCTGAGGGCCGTCAGCGGTCTTCGTCTCTGAAGGGAAGAGAGGAATAAATCAATGGATGACAAACAGTAGACACAAAGTGACGTAAAAGCGGAAACGAAGAAGTGATCGCTTACTTTGTGAGTCCTTCTGAGTCTTGTCTTTAATGATGTTCTGGTGATTAGCGGAGAGTTTAGAGTCGTTGAGCGCCTTCACTGCCTTCTTGTCGGCCGTCCTTTCGGTCTTTGCCTTATCGACGGTCTTCGAGACGAGGTCGAGGGGGTCCTCCTGTTCGTCCCCGAGGAAGATGGCATACTTGTTCTTCACGACTATGCCATACGATGTCTCCATTACTGTCGATGATGTCTGTCCTTTGACTTTCACCAACCGATTCAATACTTATTGGACTCAAATCGTATAATTGTCTGATCAGACTTCAAATGTGGTGAAACATTGTCTTTAGATATGGTTTCCTCTAAAGCAATGTCTTCTTTAGTGTTAGAGTCGATGCGAAAATGCGTTCAGTCTTTGAGACCTTCACTGCTTTCACAATGCATTCAATACTCGACTCCGAGTTTGCGCTCAAAGCAGACGAACAACAGTCGAGAGGGAGAGAGAGTGAGAGAGAGAGAGAGAGACCGCTCTCTCATTGCTCTCACCGTTGACTCACAGCTCACTCATCACTCTCTCCACTCTCTCCTCAATAGCTCTCAGACCGAGCGCTCATCCAATCGTCTGAGGCTTTAAATCCGAACCCAAACGCAAAACAAAACAATTAAATGGCGGGCATTGAGTCTCTTAAACGCCGCCCATTCGTGCCTTCAATTACGTCCATTTCCCCCAAACTTTGACAAACTTTGACAACTATTAGACACAAACCTTTCCCGTTCTGATGGTCACAATGGGAAATAATCTTTCGTACTTTCGACTAAATATCGGATAATCAATAGCTTTAATACATTTTGTTTGTAAACTATCTTAAGGTCGAAGTTTGGAAAGACCTGAAAGTTTATATCACATGAACTTTGATTCGAGAAATGATTTAAATCATAAAATCTGTTATTTTCTTACTTTTGGACTGAATCTCAATAAAACAGTCAATACATTGATATCAATGATATGTTTGATGTGTATTACTATACATATGTATCGAATAATAATGTCTTAGCTTTAATTCAAGTCTAGACTGATATCAAGGGATACTACTTATTAGGGTTGGCAAATTTCACTTTTCAAAATTGTGAGGCCTAAATTTAGGGAAACTTTAGTTAAACTTTAGGAAAAA
>JAQGAJ010001170.1:0-10753 GCA_034689365.1 Liebstadia similis
AATGCCGAACGCGGAGACTCAGGTCTTCTTACTCTGACCGCCACTAATATCAATGGAACAGACAGTGAAAAGTTGAAGATAATTGTTTTGGACGTTCCGAAGGCTCCCGAGAATATGAGGATTACCGATATCGTCAAAGATAGTTGTATTGTGTCGTGGAGTCCACCCAAAGACGACGGCGGAAGTGAAATATCTCATTATGTGATCGAGAAGAAGGACGTCGAGACCGGCCGATGGGTTCCCGTCGGAGAGACGTCTGATAACAAGATAAGAGCCGACAAACTTCTGGAGAAACACGAATACCTATTCCGAGTGAAGGCCGTCAACAAAGAAGGAGAATCCCCGTATTGTACGGCCAGAGACTCTATTGTAGCCAAAAACCCGTTCGACGCGCCCACCAAACCGGCGCCGCCTCAGGTCGTCGATTGGGATAAAGATCACGTCGATCTCGAATGGAAGCCTCCCCGCAGTGATAACGGGGCTCCGGTCACGGCCTATATCATTGAGAAGAAACCGAAAAATGGGGTCTTTTGGGAAGAAGCACTTCGAGTGGGCGGTGACGCCACTAAAGGAACGGTTCCCAACTTGACTGAAGGCGAAGAATATGAGTTCAGGATTACTGCGGTCAACAAAGCCGGTCCTTCAGAACCGAGCGAACCGTCAGAATCTGTTGTCTGCAAACCAAGAAAACTGGCGCCAAGTCTGGACAACTCGGCGCTCAAGAACATCAAAGTCCGAGCGGGACGTCCTATCAATTACACGATTCCTATCAAAGGAGAACCCGCGCCGACCGCCAGTTGGACTATAAACGGAAAGTCTGTGATCGGAGACAATCGAATCGATGTCAGCTCTACCTCTGCTCAGGTCATACTTGACATCCCGTCGTCCGTGCGCTCCGACTCCGGCACTTTCACTCTTACATTGGAGAATCCATACGGAAAAGTGTCGGCCTCTGCGACGGTCACTGTGTTGGACAGACCGGCGCCACCGGAAGGACCGCTAATAATCAAAGACATAACAAAAGAGTCGTGTCATATAAGCTGGAAAGTGCCCAAAGACGACGGCGGGGCTCCGATCAAACACTACATCGTCGAGAAGATGGACGTCGCCCGCGGCTCATGGATCGAGTGCGGACAGACGCCCAGCACTAGTCTCAAAGTGACTAAACTTCAATACAAGAAGAGCTATCAGTTCCGTGTCGTAGCTGTCAATGAAATGGGAGATTCGGATGCATTAGAGGGCGACGACACGATTGTGGCAAAGAATCCATTCGATGTCTCTGAAGCGCCCGGAAGACCAAATGTGGTCGATTGGGACAAAGATCACGTCGATCTCGAATGGACAGCACCTAAAGATGACGGCGGATCTCCAATCACTGGATATATCATACAGAAGAAGGAAAAGGGTTCGCCCTATTGGACAAAAGCCATTACAGTTCCGGCCGGAAAAACCAAAGCGACTGTTCCTGACCTCAAAGAAGGACAAGAATATGAATTCCGAATCATCGCCACCAACAAAGCCGGTGAATCCGAACCGAGCGAACCGTCAGATTTGGTCACTTGTCGACCAAGAAATTTGGCGCCGAAAATATTGACTCCAATGAAGGAATTGAAGGTCAAAGTGGGCCAAAAACTCAATATTGACATTCAGTTCATCGGCGCTCCCGTGCCTGAAGTCAATTGGACTCTAAATGGCAAACCCCTTAAGTCAGACACCAGAGCGACGGTCTCTAACTTCGACGACCACACTATCATCAATATAGTGGACGCCAAGAGGTCTGACAGCGGGTCATACACTCTGAAGATAGAGAACGTTAACGGCAAAGACGAAGGAACTATGGCTGTGGTCATAATCGACAAACCGGGAGCACCGGAAGGACCGCTTAATATTGATTCGGTAGATAAGGATAGGGTTGACCTCTCGTGGAGACCACCCAAAGATGACGGCGGAAGTGAAATCACTGGTTATGTGATTGAGAAACGCGACAAAACAACTGGTGGTCAATGGGTTCCGGCGGTAGTTCACGTCTCACCGAAGACAACCAATTGTACGGTCACTAAACTGATTGAAGGACACGAATATGAGTTCCGAGTAATGGCTGAGAACGCACAGGGAGTTAGTGAACCCCTTAAGACTGACAGAGCGGTTAAGGCGAAGGCTCCCTATGGTGTGCCTCAACGTCCCGGACAACCCGAAGCTGTGGACACTGACAGAGACTTCATTAAGATTAAATGGACGCCTCCAAGAAGTGATGGCGGATCTCCTATTACGGGATATGATATCGAAAGAAGAGATATTAAGAGTAATCGATGGGTTAAAGTCAATAGAGAACCGGTTCGAGGCCTTGAATATACCGACGACACTGTGACCGATGGCCATCTCTATGAATACCGAGTGGTCGCCCGAAACGCCGCGGGTGTGAGTGAACCGAGTCCTGCGTCCAAAACAATCGCTGCAAAACCGATGAAAGAGAAACCGAAAATACATTTGGACGGACTCTACGGCCGCACAATTAGAGTCCGCGCCGGAGAACCGCTCGTTATTAACATTCCTTTGACGGGAGCGCCACAACCAGAAGTGGTCTGGCATTTAGAGGACAGTCCAATCAAACCTTCGAATCGCATCGAAACCGAAAACAAAGACGAAATGATTTCATTTAGAATTCCGGTCTCACAGAGAACTGATTCCGGAAAGTATACCATTAAGGCTACCAATCCTTACGGAGAAGACTCGGCTGACATACAAGTTCTGGTGTATAGCAATCCATCCGCTCCGAGAGGTCCTCTTGATTACCAAGAAGTGACCGCCACTTCGGCCACTTTCAGTTGGAAGAAACCCGAAGACGACGGCGGGGCTGAGGTTATTGGGTATACCATCGAAAAGTGTATCATCGGTACAGACAAATGGATTCCCGCGGGTTATTGCACGGGAACTACTCATACGGCGAAGAACCTCGAAGAAGGAAAACAATACAAGTTTAGAGTTGTGGCTGAAAATATGTATGGAATGAGTGAACCTCTTGAGGGCCGACCCGTGACCGCAAAGAATTCATTTGACACACCCGACTCTCCCGGACAGCCACAGATTGAAGACTACGGGCCAACCTTCGCAGCTATCAAATGGACGCCTCCTCTCTCCGACGGGGGCCGACCTATTCAGGGATATCTGGTTGAGAAACGCGAAAAGGGTTTCCCCGATTGGAATTCAGTCAATTCATTGCCGACTCTTAACACTGAGTTCACGATTCCTAATCTGACTGAAGGAAAGAGCTATGAGTTCAGAGTCATAGCCGTGAATGAGGGCGGAAAAGGCAAACCCAGTAAACCCTCGGCCACTATGACAGCCAAAGAACGTAAGTTCGTTCCCGACTCTCCTGATATGCCCAGAGTGGAGAAAATCACAAAGAATGGGGTGACTCTAACCTGGAAGAAACCTCTGAACGACGGCGGATCCAAAATCAAGGGATATCTCATCGAAAAGAAACCCAAAGATGGAAAACAGTGGGAAATTGTTAATAGCCTTCCCGTCGCCGACACTACTTATAATGTCCAGAATCTGATTGAAGGAAATGAATACGAGTTTAGAATAATAGCCGTCAATGACATCGGAGAGAGTGCTCCGAGTAGGCCGTGTCCTATGGTTAAGATTGAAGACCAACCCAACAAACCAAAGATCGACGTCGGGTCAGTCAGAGATATAACGGTCAAAGCGGGTCAGGACTTCTCAATCAATGTCCCGTTCACTGCTAACCCCAAACCGATGGCCAACTGGTCTATCAATAACAATGATGTCGACGCAAACGATTCCCGATTCCTTCAGAAGACCGCCGATGACTACACACAACTGGTTTGCACTAAAGCTAAGCGCGAATACACCGGAAAATACAGTCTATTACTGAAAAACACGTGCGGTTTCGATACCGTCTCGTGTAATGTCAGAGTATTGGACAGACCATCGCCGCCACAGAATGTGCGCGGAGAGGATGTCGAAGGAGATTCTTTGACACTCAAATGGATGGCTCCCAAAGACGACGGCGGCTCTGAAGTTACTAACTATGCTGTCGAGAAGAAAGAGGTCGGATCGTCGGCCTGGACTCGGGTCAGCAGTTTTGTCAACGGAACCGCCTGTAGGGTCAGGAATCTGACGGTCGGCAAGAAATATGACTTTAGAGTTATGGCCGAAAATCAATACGGAACGAGTGATCCGGCACAGACTGATGACTCTATTCTGGCCAAACTTCCGTTCAACACACCCGACGCACCCGGAGTGCCGCGAGCTATAGACACGAGCGAAGACTCGATTACCTTGACCTGGACTAAACCCCGAACCGATGGCGGTTCGCCTATCACTGGGTATGTCCTCGAAAAACGAAAGGTCGGGGACAAGGATTGGGTTCGCGCGGCGACTGGTATTTCGAACCTAACGTATACGGTCTCTGGTCTGAAGACTAACGACGAATATGAGTTCCGAGTGTCGGCTACAAACTTGGCCGGAATGGGACCGTTCAGCTATAACTCAGACGCCATTATCGTTCGAAGAGCTCCGACCGCACCAAAGATTGACTCAGACTTCTCTTTGAGAGACATAGTAGTGATGGCCGGCGAACAGTACTCTTTGAAAGTACCATACATTGGATCGCCGGCACCGACAGCCGACTGGACTATAAATGGAAAGCCTGTGATTCCAAACGATAGGATCACATCTGAAGTGAACGCAGAATTCACTATTTTGCTCAACAAAAAGGCCAAACGGGAAGACTCGGGCAAACACGGCCTCAAACTCACCAATTCTGAGGGCTCTGACTATGCCTTCTGTAGAGTTCTTGTGGTCGATGTTCCGGATATACCTTTGGGACCACTCGATGTGTCAGACATCACAACTGAAATGTGTTCCCTCTCTTGGAGACCACCTCTCGATGACGGCGGAAGTCCTATCACTAACTACATCGTCGAAAAACAGGATCAGACGACTAAGATCTGGACTAAATTGAGTTCTTTCGTGAGGGGATGTCATTACGATGTGATTGGTCTCGAAGCCAATCACGTCTACCACTTCCGAGTCAGTGCTGAAAACCAATACGGCGTCGGAAAACCATTGGAAACCGAGAAACCAATTACCGCTAAATTCCCGTTCGATGTTCCCGACCCGCCCGGAAAGCCTACGATCGATGACTATTCCAAGAATACGGCGAGTCTTACGTGGGAGCGACCAATCAGTGACGGCGGGTCTAAGATTCAGGGATATTGCGTGGAATATAAAGAGCCAACAGATAACCGATGGCTTATCGGCAATGAATTCACGATCAAAAACACTTCTTTTACTGTCAATGGTTTGATTGAGAACAAGGAATATCAGTTCCGAATAAAGGCGAAGAACGCCGGCGGTTGGAGTAAACCGAGTCCTCCCTCGACCACCATTAAGATGAAGGGCAAGTTCGCAGTGCCGTCGCCGCCACAGAATCTTCACGTGACTAAAGTCGGCAAAACCTATGTCGACCTCAAATGGGAAGCGCCTCGAAGTGATGGCGGGTCTAAGATCACTGGTTATGTGGTGGAGCGGAAGGACCACAACAGCACCTATTGGATCAAAGTCAACGATTATGGATGTCTTGACTGTCAGTACACTGTTCTTAATTTGAGCGAAAACAGCGAATACGAGTTCAGAGTGAGTGCAGTCAACAACGCCGGGAAGAGCGAGCCGTGTCTGACCAGCGGACCCGTCAAAGTACAAGAGATCGCTGGCGGCGCTAAACCCGAGTTCGTTCGAAAACTCTTCAACAAAAACACAAATCTTAAATCTCAGATCATCTTCGAGTGCGAAGCCATTGGAAAACCGATTCCGAACGCCCGATGGTTTAAGAATGGCCGCGAAGTTGTGGCCGGAGGTCGGATCAAAGCGGTTGAGAAAGAAGGGGTCTTCCAATTGATCTTCAATGAGGTCTGGGATACCGACGAAGCAGATTATACCTGTGAGGCCATCAACGCCTTGGGATCCGACAAAACTAGTGCTTCTCTAAGAATAGCGGCGCCGCCGCAGATCATCAGATGTCCGAATGAGGTCTACTTCCCAGAGAAAGACAACGGAAAGATCAAGATTTACTTCAATGGTTCGTCTCCTTTCGATGTAATGCTATTCAAAGACGGCCTCGAAGTCAAAGAGTCTGATCACTTCAAGTACACCGTATCTGGTGAATATGTGATAATTTTCATCCGAGAGGTCATAAAACCCGATGAAGGAAAGTATAAGATCATAGTGAAGAACGAGTCGGGTGAGGCCGACGCAACTTTCGCTGTCTTCGTCACCGGATTGCCCGGTAAGCCGACCGGACCTCTAGAAGTGCCAGAGATCTCCAAGAATGCAGTGACCATCACATGGAAAGCACCGAAATATGACGGCGGATGTAAAGTCACTCATTATATCGTTGAACGCAAAGAGTCGAGTCATTCACAATGGGTTACCGCGACCTCGTTCTGCAGGGAGACTATCTTCACCGCTCAGGGCCTGACCGAAGGCGGAGAATACCTCTTCCGAGTGATGGCCGTCAATGAGAACGGTCAGAGCGAACCACTGGTGGGTGAGAATCCCGTTATCGCAAAGTTGCCGTTTGACCGGCCGTCGGCTCCCGGAATACCTGAGGTCACAGAAATCGGTGGCGATTTCGTTAACCTTCATTGGGAGAAACCCCAATCCGACGGCGGTTCCCGAATCCAAGGGTACGTTATTGAGAAACGAGAGGCCGGAACTGAACTCGCGTGGCAAAGGGTTAATATAGCCCTCTGTCACTCAACTCAGATCAATATTTCCAATTTGATTGAAGACCGAAGTTACGAGTTCAGAGTCTTCGCACAAAACGAGGCCGGACTCAGTCCTCCGTCCATGAACTCAGGTTCTGTTAAGATCGCAGATCCCGAAGCGGCTGTTCCGCCAGAATTCACTGTTCCGCTCAAGAAAGTGATGGCCGTCGAGAACAAGAGCGCTCAGTTCACATGCACTGTGACCGGTGTCCCGAAACCAAATATCTCTTGGTATAAGGGCGCCCGAGAGATATATGATGGCGGGAAATATACAATGTTGAAGGACGGGGACACCTATACACTCACCGTTTCAGATGTGTACGGCGAAGATGCCGATGAATATGCGTGTCGTGCTGTCAATAAAGGTGGCGCCCGAACCACTCGCGCCGAACTGGTCATAAAGACTGCGCCTAAGATTTATGTTCCGCCGCGGTTTAGGGATTTGGCCTGTTTTGAGAGGGGAGAGAATATTCAAATCAAAATCCCATTCACTGGTAATCCAAAGCCTAAAATCAAATGGTCTAAAGAGGGCGAAGAGATCGAAAGGGGTGACCACTTCGATGTGATTGTGAAGGAAAGACATGCCATTCTCGTCATTAGAGACGTATCTAAACTCGATTCCGGTCCCTATTGTATTGTAGCCGAGAATGAACTCGGCATCGATTCGGCCACAATCAATGTCCAGATCAGTGACCGACCAGACCCGCCTCGATTCCCGATTGTCGAGCAAATCGGTGACGACTTCGTGACTCTGTCCTGGAAGGCTCCCCTCTGGGACGGCGGCTCTACAATCACTAACTATATCATCGAGAAGAAGGAGCCAACAATGTCCAGTTGGGTCCGTTGCGGTCACACCCGCTTCCAATTGCATCAAATAACTGGTCTCAACCCAAACAAAGACTATGAGTTCAGAGTCTTCGCTGAGAATGTCTACGGAAGAAGTGAGGCCTCGGAAACAACACAAAAGATTATGACAAAACCGTCAGAAAAGGACAAACTTAAGAGAAAGGGCTATGAATTGGACGCTCAGGGAAGGAAGATTCGCGGAAAACCAGAGGGAAAGGTCACCAATTATGACCAATTCGTTTCCGACTCCGATAAGCTTTTGGCACAACCGGTGGACATCAAAACCTCATCTGTCTATGACTTGTATGATATTCTAGAAGAGATCGGAACCGGAGCTTTCGGTGTAGTCCACCGATGCCGAGAGAAGAAGACCGGACACATATTTGCGGCCAAATTCATTCCTGTGTCCCATCCGTTGGAGAAATCGATTATCCGTAAAGAGATAGATATCATGAATCACTTACATCACCTCAAACTGATCCGACTTCACGACGCTTTCGAAGACGACGACGAAATGGTTCTGATCTACGAATTTATGTCCGGCGGAGAGCTCTTCGAACGGATCACTGACGAGGGATATAAGATGTCTGAATCAGAGGCACAGAACTATGTCCGACAAATCATCGAAGGCGTGAAACATATGCACGAAAAGAATATCATTCATTTGGATCTCAAACCCGAGAATATTATGTGTCAGACGAAGAATAGCAACAAAATCAAGATCATTGACTTCGGATTGGCCACTAAACTAGATCCTCATGAAGTGGTCAAGATATCTACCGGAACCGCAGAGTTCGCCGCTCCAGAGATCGTTGAGAGAGAAGCCGTCGGTTTCTATACAGACATGTGGGCCGTCGGTGTCCTCACATATGTTCTTCTGAGTGGTTTGTCTCCATTTGCCGGAGAGAACGACATCGAGACCTTGAAGAATGTCAAGGCTTGCGATTGGGATTTCGATGAAGAGAAGTTCAAAGACGTGTCCAATGAGGCCAAAGACTTCATTCGACATCTTCTGACCCGAAATAAAGACAAACGAATGACAGCTCACGAATGTCTGGAACACGACTGGCTTAAGGGCACAGATGTGTCGACGACTCCGATTCCGAACCGCAATTACATCAACATTCGGGACAAGACTCGGGCCAAATACCACACTTGGGATTCGGCACTCGTCCCGATCGGTCACATCGCTAACTATAGTTCTTTGCGTAAACTTCAAGACGAGAGATACAAAATGCAAGAATTCTATTTCGACAGACGAGAAGCCGTTCCCCGCTTTGTCATCAAACCCCAGTCCAGTTTCGTATATGAAGGACAGGCGGCAAAGTTCACGTGTCGTGTGATTGCGGCCGCGCCGCCGACTCTCAGTTGGTTCAGGGATAACAACGAACTCAAACAAAGCGTGAAGTTTATGAAGAGATATATGGATAACGACTTCACTTTTGTCATCAATCGATGCAAACTTGAAGACAGAGGAGAGTATATCATCAGAGCTGAGAACCACTACGGCTTCAGAGAAGAACCCGTTTTCTTGAATGTCCATCCATTGCCTAAAGACTTACCACCGATGAAAATGGACGAACCGGTGCGAAGACGTCGCGAACAAATGCCTCCGCTATGGGAAGAGCCGAAGGACTGTGCGCCACACTTCACATTCCTCCTGAGACCGCGCGTCATTCAAGTCGGACTGGGAGTCAAGCTCTTGTGTTGTCTCACTTCAAAGCCGTGGCCAGAGATCAGATGGTTTAAAGACGGACGAGAGCTCAGCAAACGTGACTATACTATGAGTTCGGCGGACGGCGTCTGCACTCTTGAGATAACTTCTTGTAGGTTAGAGGACAGCGGGAAATACACATGTCTTGCGTCCAACCATTTGGGAGACGCGGAGACCTCTTGTAATCTCATAATCGAAGGTAAGTCGAAGTAAACCGTTCTTCAAATGAGTGACAAGTTTTGAAAGTTTTGTTTTGAAGTTTTCGCGCATTTTTTGCATTTGAAGTATGTTTTTGTTGGTTGTCATCGAAACTTAGTTTCTATGACAACACTATTAGAGCCAAATTTGAATTGCTTTCAACTCATTTGAAGAAGTCTTCAGCAAATGTGTGGACACTAACTGATCTGCTCTGCCTTTCCTCTACCTTTCCTCTGCAGCTAAGCGTCCCGTCCCAACTCATTCTCCATCTCCAGTGGTCATAACTCCCGTCCCGTCCCGAATCTCAACGCCAACCCCTCGTTCACCAGTGCCTCCATTAGACACCTATATAAGAGACTTCAAGGAGTCGAGTAGATCGAGCACATCCTATGCATCCAAACGACACGACTCATCCACTTTCTCTTCACACCACTCTTATTCTGCCGCAGATAAGTCCATATATCGAAGTTCTTCAGTGAAGAGTTCCTCCAAATATCAATCGAGTTATAGTTCACTCAGTTCTTCGAACAAATATAAAACCGATACAAAAACTTCAGCTTTGAGTACAACTTCTTCGCGATATTCTCCATCCACTCTGAGTGTGGACACAAGAAGAACACCAACCGTTCCATTGAGTACATCGGGAGAGTCAACACCCGGTGGGTCGAGAAGACGACAGAGCACTAAAGAAATAGCTCGTAAGTGACGATCAGTTTATCATCAAAACCAATTAAATACATTACTTTTGTCTTCAGTCGAGAAGAATGAGTTCACTCCTCCGACAATTGTCGACAAACTCAAAGATCTGAAGATAAAAGACGGCGAAAGCCTTACTCTAAAGACCAGCGTTAAGGGCGATCCCGAACCTCACGTTCAATGGCTAAAGAATGGCAAACCTCTGTCTTCTTCTGAAGTAATTGATCTGAAGTATAAGAACGGTATCGCCAGTCTGACCATCAATGAGGTCTTCCCCGAAGATGAGGGCGAATACGAATGTATTGCAACCAATTCTGTGGGCAAAGACTCGACGAAATGCAAACTAACAATAATTCGTGAGTTTTAGACTATATATCATACCTAGGGATGGAAATCTTGAGGTGAAAATTTCAGAAATTTTCATGAAAATTTCGTGAAAAGAGTGAAAATTTCTCATCAAGTACGTCACTTAATCACCATGGTTACTTGAATATTTTGAGAAAAT
>JAQGAJ010001171.1:0-10750 GCA_034689365.1 Liebstadia similis
CCTTATAAGTTCCAATAAATGTGAATAGCTCAATTCTACTTTTGATTAAGATAGGCGTCAGCAGATGAGTTGAATTTATTATACAGAAAAGAGGCTTTTAAGGGATCAAACGTTTTACTAATAGAGTTAATGACGCGCTAACTATCACATTGGGACCAACTTTTAAAGCAATCAGTAATCGCTAATAACTTTATTATAATTTTGATTTAAATATCGAATGTTTTATTATTTAAAATATAACAAGTGATCAAAAAACCTGAAACGAGTCAAACAAATTAATGGCTAACAAATGTAAAATACCTTAACTGTGAGAATGACTTGTTTTGTGTTTCAGGACTGTGAAGGCGATACTCCAATCCATGACGCGATCAGCAAAAAACGTGATGATATGCTGTCCCTTCTTCTGGACCATAACGCGGACATCACTCTGGCCAACAACAATGGCTTCAATGCCTTACATCACACCGCACTCAGAGGCAATCCCAGGTATGTCTTTCGCTTAATTCAATCAATTAGGGCTTTAATTCAATTTTAGTCGTCTGTTCGCAAACGTCTTCTCCACTCGTTTATCAGTCTATTTAATGAAAGACATTGAGAGGAAGGCCTCTAATCATAGACTTAATTGGTTTGCTTTCTTGCGAATACTTTTCGTGTTTCTTATATTAATACCAATCGTTACAAACATTTGTGTTTATTTTTTATTTATTCTTTGAGTTAGCGATTCCTTACTTTTTTCTCTCATATAAATGTCGGCAAAAACTCCTTAATAGCGATACTGATGTCGTGTTATCGCCGACTATTAGCGAACACATAACACAGTTGTGACCATAACTATAGACAAATGCTTTGCTTCACATTTAAATTGTCAATTAATTCAATTTTCAGACCTAAAGTGTGGTATTATTTGAAAGTAATCACAATTTCAAAGAGGGTTTACATTTTGCATTTGTTCTACAAGATTGAACATAGGCTTCAATTGTCTTCAATGGGCTTTTATTCGTTTCCAACTTTTAGATTCATTTAAGATCTGATTTCCATTTTTATTCTCATTTCACTCGATTCGGTCCAAAACCTGGATTTTTCTGTAGATGTTTATGAATTCATTTCAATTTAATGTAAATATGAATTCACTTTGGGATCAATAGTTACACACTTTTATGTGACACCTCTTAAGTCCGGTATTTTGGGAGCGAATCAACGATAGAACAGATATAATAGATAACTGTTTCCATAGTCAGAGTCAGGCATTTCCGACAATATGCTTAAAATTTTCAATTTTGTCGCTCTTTTCACTCAAATTGAGTTATGAATGCAATTATTGAAAAAAATTATCGATTTTTAAATTAAATTTAAACGAAAGTTTTACATCGATTGCACGCCTTTGGAATAAATCCAAGTTTAATCGGTTTGGCTTTTGATTGTGTTTTCATTAAATTGAATGTAATTTTTAAGTGTATTTATCGAAAGAAATTAAGGAAAGAATTAGTGCTACTCTTATTAAGTAGTCAGTAGTCGGTGTATGTGTGCTGTTGTGCAGTCGAGCCATACATTCAATTATATTCTTAGCGCAAGAGTGATCAAGGAGTAGAGAATTATGTCAAAATGACCTTGATATCGATCTTAACCAGGTTAAAGTGAAGAGTTGACCCACTTTTGGGTCAATCACTAACTATTGTCAGATCTAGCGAACAAAGTTAACAGTTGTGATGACCCCAATTGTGTGGACGGACCCGAATCGGTGACCTGCGGACCTCACTCTGGTCTATATGTGACTCTCTGAACGACTGGACCCCCATTTGGGAGCAGTGCCTAAGCGTTAGCAATGTTTGGATGTGTTTGGCAGCGGTTGGAAGCCATCGAATGCAATATCAGAATCGATTGAATGCGCGGAGTCTGACATTAGGATTATATTCGGTGCCATAACATAGAATCCAATACAGAATTGCAATTCTTCGCTATTCTTTGCGATTCTTCGCTATTCTCTTAGAACAGACAAAGTATTCCGCTTTCGCTTTATTCGACTCTTTCAGTCCTATTCCTTAACTGCGTTAACCATTTGTTTTGTTATGTTTTGGCATTTATTTTGTTATTAATGGGTTTCACTTTAAAGCGACGAGAAATCAATAACAAGAACTTATGTCTACTCGAGAAGAATGTCTTCGCTATTCTCTAACTTTTTTTATTCACATTTATTTGGGATAACTTTCTGACAGTTCTTCTCCTGATTTGGATTTTAGTCCTCTATTTGAATATAAATCATCGAACAGTTCATTGAATTTCTTCAATACTTTATTGAACTCTTTACAAATTCGTTATCAATTATGAGAATTGGTTTTTGTCATTACATAATCGCTTTGATTCTGGTCTCCGATTGAAATGAGATAATGGATGAGTTGAGATCAATACAGATCACAAGGATTGTCATGATTTTCATTGATCACATGAGTCTGTTATCACTTTGACCATGTTGATGTCGATGTCGATGTTGATGTCGATCAGTTGTTGTCAGTTGCGATGAGTAGTGCCCGACTACAGCTGGTTGAAGGGGACCAAATAGTTGTGTGCAATTTGTTTTGTCGAACACAAGCAAACAAAACAAAATTAAATTTGGCCCGAATTCAACCGGCTTTAAGACAAGCATTCAATTTCATGTTGACTTATTTGGTTGGCTCTCCCAGTCCTCTACCAGTGCTCTCACTTCTCTTCAAACCTAAGGCTCTTTCAGCAGATTTCCTCTCCTTTTACGACCGGCGCTATGGTTTGCAAATTGGCTTTGATTGGCGATAGTGAAGACCTTGCGATCTCATTCTCATAGGTAATAGTGGTAATCACACTCAAATACAATTGACCATCATACTTTTTATTATTGTATGATAAGTGGCCATGTTTCACTGAAATCTCATTTCAACAGTTACTCTCAAAATGTGTAAACAATTATTTAAACCCGTTTATCACAAATGTTTTCAAATATTTGTGGTCAAAATAGTGATCACTGATCAGGATATGATGACTATTATCGTAAACCAAAGTTAATGTTTAGTATCATAGGAACAATTGCGAAATCTATGACATGCTATGACATACAATGACCTTCTTAGCACTCTTTAAATGGTGCGCTTATATTCTTAACTACTTTTATTTCTAAGTTTGTTTACAAGAATAAGCAAAATATAAAACGAATTAATTAACAAATTTAGCATAAATTTAGGATCAATTTCAACAGACTTCAAGTGCAATGACAATTTGAGCATGGTGATTCTCGCACTTAACTGAAAACTGCTGATAAGGCGGTCATTATTGTCATTCTTTAGTCAACTTTTGTTCTTTTGGTCAAAATAAGAATTACCTCCGAATAGTTGATAACATATTCCAACGATTCACTCGAGACTAAGAAACTTTGAATTCATTCATCGTTTGTCACATTATTGTGTTTTGTAAGTCAAATCAAAACATTTAAAGCCCTTTTGAAATAATGATGGATATAATGTTACATTTTTAAACACTAACCAATAATATTTCAAATGAAGAAAATTAAATTCTAACCAAAACAGTCTTATTATAGCGATTTGAGATGAAAGGACTAAATTCTGTTTTCTAAAATTGATTGATCATCAGAGTTATAATGTTATAATTTGCTTCTTTAGATTGTTTATCATCTAAAATATGTCAAATTCTTTATAAACTCATTCCTATTTTCGATCACTGCGTTGACGCAAACCATTCTCATTAACATTCAAGTCTAACGGCAGTGGACTTCAGATCTGCTTTCATCGGACCAGTAATTAAGTCAAGCAAAGGGTTGAGTCAATAATTAAGTCATTTGCAGTGGGATTGACTGCAATCTACCCATTGTACCAGAGCTACCCTCTGGCCTTTGGCTCTAGCGTAGGATCGGTCAGACCGCGTGGTCAGACCAGTGTTAGAGTCACTTACCTATAGGGATGTCGTTCTCTCAGCTGATAACTGTCGACATACACCTGTCTCACAAAGTGCTTACCGTTGAGCACAGACTTATGTATACCATAGTTGTGTCACTTCGCACAAACATTGACTGACTGTTCATTTCTAGTCTTCAAAGAGTGTTATCTCTTTCGAGAAACTGAGTCTTCGGGAGCGCAGACTCTAAACTTGGTTTCGCCGATCGCTGTGTTGTGACTTAAGTTGGCAATCATTGAATCAACGAATTAGTTGTCAGATTCAACACCAGGTCATTGGGTCGCCGTTAAACACATGGTCTCACCGAAAGTCCGACCGAAGTCTTGCCGAAACTCTCTTAGTGTTCCTTTAGTTGAAATCATTTGACATATTCTGACGATTATTCCATATTTTCATTAATTATCTCAAAGTTATGACAACTAATGACACGCATTGAGAACCCGATACTCTACTAACATGTTATCAAATATCGAATTTGACCTCATCTGAAAAATTCACTTGATTTGAGATTTAAGTGACGGCTCTGACAAAGGACTGCGATATACAGATATCGTTCGCCTTTCGTCTAATGTTCTTCTCTTAGACTTGACTTCAATTCAGACGATTCTTATTTCTTCCTCCAAATGTGTGTTTCGTCTCTTTTATGGGGTTTTACTGCACATCAGATCCCTGGCTATTATAGTGGCGATCGATTCGATTTCAAGTAATCTTACGTTTTCTTATTCTAAGGATATTTGGTTAGCAATTCTTATAGAATGGCAATAAGAATCCGAAACTAGACTTGGGTTAGGGTTTAGGGTCTGGTAGGGGAACAGCCGTTCCCTCATTGACATCAATATAGATGCCACCACTTAATCGCTTTTGTCATTCAATTTATTTTTAAGTCTATTTCATTCACCATTCACTCCAAGAATTTCATTTTCATTTTTCTTCTCTTTCTCTTCCAAACCTTAAAATCATTTGATATTTGGATTTCGTTATCGTTTTTGTTTGAACTCCTTTTATCGCAATCTCTTCTATCGATTTATACCGATCTTAAGCTAAATATAAAGCCATAGAAAATGCAAATATTCGTCGCTTCCGTTCAAAACATTGCAATTCTTTCCCTAAGTCTCAGCGTTTTTCTTCAATCAGGCGTTTATTACAAAGTCTTGAGTTCTTGTTATATATCAATAATATCGTCAGCAAATTGTAATTCACTTGAGAATAGAGTTAAGAAAGAGTTACTTAATTATAATGTTTTATGAAGAGAATCATAACTATCAGGACTATCGCGACAATTGTGTCAATCGCTCCGATCTATCCGTTCGGACCAATGCTTTCAAATAATTTCAAATCTTTATATTATTGGAAAAGTCATAAATCATAGCAAAATTGGTGACAGAATAGAGGACTTGTCTTAAGGGGAAAGCGTTGGCTGCGATCGACTCATCCATGTCTTCCTCTTGCGTTCAATACTGCGCTACTGTTTGTGTCTCAATGTCTTAACTTCTTTACGGCACCGAAAATAATGATTTACTGTTAATGTAGGTCTAAGTCAGGCCTTGCGATCAAATTATTCGCAAATAACGATCAAAAAATAAAATTAAATTCAAAGAAAATAAGAGTCAATAAAGAGATAACAAATTCGCATCAAAACTGAACCGACATTTATATGCATTACATATAAAATATTTATTTTCAAACATTAATATTTAAAAAATTGAAATTTACATTAAAATTGGAGTTTTGTTTTGAATGGATTTTATTTTCAAATGCATTACAATGTGTTGAACACATGTTTGATATGTTGGTAGTATTGGCACATCGTTTGCCACAGAGGGACAGAGAGACAGGCGGTGGAGCATCGATGAGCTGATCCATCAGAACTCCATACTTCTTTACATTCCATACGGCCTTCAAATACGGCTTCAATATGGGAATATAAAAGAAGATATGGCGCTCTAATGGACATTATCTCCATTTCTAAGAGTAATCATATCCGAAATGATTGTCTGAGCGTTGAGCCCAAGCGAACCGATCATCGAAACCGAGTCTTTCATGAGGTTCAGAGTCGGAGTCAGTCATAGTTATAGTCAGTCAGAGAGTGAGAGTCCGAACAATAGTGAAAATCCTCGAAATTCAATTAAATTCATATACAATTGATTAATATTTCACTTCGTTTTATATCCGAAACACTTTTAAACTCAAATCATATAACTATTGATTGAATTCACACAACATTTTGTCCGACGATTTGTCGAAGTATTGCACACAAAATGTTAAGAAAGACTGACAAAAGACACGAAAATTTCTAGTGAGGAAGTGGTGAGCCGTCGAGGATGTGGTTCTGCTCTGAGACGGAGATGTCTGACTGCATATCCTTATAAGGGGTGCCAAAGATGAGACTCAGATGAGGCGAAGATGAGCCCAGTCTTATGGGTGTGTATCCGATGCTAAGCACAGGCACAGCACTGGCACTGAACGCCACTCCAAGACTTTTGCTGAGCTGTTGCTCTTAAGCGCACACATATGTTATTCATTTTAGGATTTTGTGTAAATTGAGATGAGGGGGGATAGGGATGACACAGGCGTACGCTCACACCCTCCCCATTGGGGAACAACACATCACTTCTGACGAAACAGACGACCGAAATAAAACGTCTAATTGTGAAACACAACGTCTCGCTCTTCACTAGTCTTCGACTCTCTTCTCCTTTCTCTTCACTTCGCTTTCGGATCCGATTTTACGCCAAATTATATTTCATTCAAATAAAACATTTATTCAATAAATTTCTATTAACTCAAAGCTCTTAATCGCACACAAAAATAATTAACGATTTAAGTCTTCATTACTTAATAATTTCGATATCATTGAACTCAAACTTTTGTATGTATACTAAAAAACTGAGAATCGATTGCAAACTGAAAACCTCTCAAACAAAAAGTTTTGCAAATAATTAATGCATTTCAATCGAGAATTGAATTGATTTGAAATGAATGGATGTCTCATAAGTTGTGCTAATTTAATGGAAAAATATAAAGAAAATTCTTATCAAATGGTTGGCAACAAATAAACATAAGGACTCGGATGTCCAGTCTCTGTCTCCTAACCCCCGGACCCTCTGGTTTGAGACGCCCTCAACCGATGCCCTCAAATGTCTGATTATGGGATATCGAGGGACGATCTGATCGATTCTTGGGCTTAAGTGCCATATTGTTTGTTTTGACTTAAGACGATTAAGGGAATGCCCCCCTCTGTGGACATCCATGCAATTGATGTGAAACAGATGCCCATCTATTTCGGTGCAACCTTTAGATAAGATGTCATAAGACATATAAACAAAAATTTAATCAATTTTCGAGAACCCAATTATAATTAACACTCTTTCGGTGTCTTCCGTTCAATGCGTCTGACATTGGATTCGCATTTGAAAGTCTGTCCCTCTTGTGAGCCATAAAATGGTAAAAAAGTGGACGCATTTATCATTTATCGCCGACACTTCTTTGTCTTTTGTTTCTTAAGTCGAGTAAAGAGTCACTGAAGACATAGTTTAAAGAGAACTAACTTTAATGATAATAATGAATAATAGACTTTATAACGATTCAGTCGTTTCTTATCTCCAGTGCGATGAGAATTCTGTTATCAAAGTTGGCGCGGACTTGGATTGTCGACGAGAAGAAGGATGACGGCTATACCGCATTGCACCTTGCTGCCCTCAACAACCACGTCGAAGTGGCAGAACTCCTTGTTCAACAAGGCAAGGCCAATATGGACCTCCAGAACGTCAATCTTCAGACTCCTCTTCATCTGGCGGTTGAACGACAACACACTCAGATTGTTCGGGTCAGACATTAAGACCTCGTTATGTTTCAAACAATTCAAATGGCATTCATTTAAATTCTGGTTTAAGAATCCAAGACTTATATCAAAGTCTTTATTTGTCTTACAATCAATGTATGGGTTATTCATATTCCGTATGCTTTTAAGTCCATTAAAACATTAGATAATGTTTTGGTATTTATAGCCAACAAAACGGGGGAATGACTTCTCAAAAGATGGTTTACATAAGAAGTAAATGTAAACTATTTTTGGCCGTTTGACTGAGTTTTAGACATCGCTCGAAAAGTCTCTTAACTAGAATGCAAGGCAGCTGTCGGTCCCCTCAATCAAACCCATTCAGACTTCGGTCCCGTAATTACTTGCAGTCGAATCTCTTTATAGTAATTGAAGATATTTTGGTTAACAATCATTAGATCTTTGTTTCCATAAAACTATTTTAATTTAAACATTGATAATGAGTTGCCATTTGAATGAACATATGTTCCCAACAATTGACCACAATTTGTGTCCGATCGCAGCTTCTGGTGAGGGAGGGATGCAATCTGAACATCCCTGACAAAGACGGCGATACACCTCTTCACGAGGCCCTAAGACATCACACATTGTCTCAGTTGAGACAATTGCAGGACATGCAAGACGTCGGAAAGGTAATGATCATAAAGACTCACATTAGAGCTCACATTTGACATCAGACCCATTGTTCGTATTGAAAGATAACAAATTAAAATTGACCACAAATACAATCGAAGCTACAAATGATTAGAATTGATTGGATTTGAGTTGAGTTGCGATTCTCATGAAATCCAATTAGGCTTTGACTCAATTTATTTGATGCCATTGATAGTTGACTTCGAGATAATCTGGTTCTGTGTTTTGAATAATAACTGCAATTGAATGCAACGAAGAGTCGGATCGTTGTTCGCATCGATTATTCTGTTCTTCGTTTACTTTGAATGGCAAACAGTTTTTGCTTACTTCGAGAGCAGCCATGGATTGAATCCACTCTTCTCTCGCATATCAATCACTTTCGGTTCTATTCTTGACTTTTAGGCTTAATTTTATTCCATTATTTACTTTATATTTTTGATTAATTATTCCATTTATTAAAAGATTTAGTTATAGAAAAGGTTTAGTTTTATATAAGAAATAATATTCTTTCGATTCATCGGTTTTTAAATCAATTTATTGAAAAGTTTTTCAAATTTTATTATAATTATGTGTTTTGTGTGCGGTTTAGCTATTGATGGGTTTGGGAGCCCAGGGCTCAGAGAAGAAGAGCAGCGCATCGATCGCCTGCTTTCTGGTTAGTAACGGAGCGGATCTTAATATAAAGAATAAGAAGAACCAAACACCACTTGATCTCTGTCCGGATCCAAACCTCTGCAATACTCTCAATAAATGCCATAAAGAAAGGCTTTGGTATGAAATCCATTAGTCTTTCGCTTTTCAACTCTATTAATGTCACGAAATCAAAATCGATTCCAGTGGTGGTCAACCCCCGGCCTCACCCGTCTCTGTGAGCTCACAGACAGAACAGGAGACACTCGAAGAATGTATGGTCTGTTCGGACAACAAAAGAGATACTCTCTTCGGACCGTGTGGTGAGTGTTGACCACCGATGGCCACAACTATTTCATAACTAACTGACATTTACCCGAAGGTCACGTCGCGACCTGTTCTCTATGTGCTCCGCGGTATGTCTTTGTTTCTCAATATTTAGTATAAATTAATTTCTGATTATTATTATATAATGATTACGATATTAAGGCATCGGAACTGATGAATGCCATTAGAATACCAGAGAGTGTAGTCATTAATCATAGATTTGGGCTCTGATTAAGAACTTTGAGTTACATTAATTAAATTACTAACGAAACGAAATCCAAAAAGTTTTTAAAACTAAATCGCGTTTAATATTATCTGAAAGTAAGTGAATTTAAACAAAATCTTACTCATCAGAGATATCCCATAAACTGATAACTTCATGAGTTCTATAGAAAAGGGTCTTCACATTCAAAACTGGGATACAGTCATCACTTCTCAGTCTCTCCGACGATGTCTTCTCTTCTATCGTCTCAATGAAAGTCATTATCTTATGTTATCTGACTTTCGTTGCATTTCATTAAAATCTTTTTCTCTTTGTCTCAAATGTTCAATGATTTTATTCTTAGTTCTGGAGAAGGAATGCCTTTTCATCCGAATTGTAGTATATTTTTAAATATTTTTCCGCTCTTTAAGTCTTCGGTCGTTTACAGCAATTAATTTAGGAATTTATTCGATGCGAAGCCTCACAAACGTAACAAATATAGCAAAGATAGCGATGCAATCGGTTTATAGTCATATTCAGTCAAATCTCAGTTCAGAAAATTGAAAATTAGACCAAAAGCCAAATGAGAACCGTTTCTAATGTCTTCGGTATTTGGCATTTGTATGCAAATGACCTAAACTTAGAGTAATTTTGTTTGATTTGCGAATTGATTGCAAAGTTTTAGACTAAAGAACTTTATTTAAATTACTATTACTTACGGTAAGACTGTTTGGACCCAAATATAGGACTCATTTGTCAATTGATTTGAATTTATTTATCTTAATTCACAATTTGTTTGTCGCGATTCCAGAGTCAAGAAGTGTCTCATTTGCAAAGATGTGGTCCAATCGAGGAATAAGGTCTGTCTTCTCATCTGTTTTGCGTTCAATCGATTCTAATTCGAATCAATTTCGTTGATTAGATCGAAGAGTGTTTGGTTTGTTCGGACAAAAAGTCAAGCATTTTGTTTAAGGTATTTGTGTTTGACTTAAAATCTAATTAAACTAACCGATGATTAAATTGTTTAGCCCTGCAATCACTTGTGTGCGTGTGAGGGATGTGCGCCCCTTATGAAAAAGGTAATACCCTTTTGGCAATCGATTGTCAGTCAACTAATCGTTTTATTTGGTCCGTCAGTGCGTTCAGTGTCGGGCGAACATAGATCAAGGTTTGTATCGATTTGT
>JAQGAJ010001172.1:0-10748 GCA_034689365.1 Liebstadia similis
GTATTCCTCCGGCGCCCAGAGGTGTGCCTCAGATTGAGGTCACTTTCGATATCGACGCCAACGGTATTCTCAATGTGTCGGCCGCCGACAAGAGTACTGGCAAAGAGAATAAGATCACGATAACCAACGACAAGGGAAGGCTTACGAAAGAAGAGATCGAACGAATGGTTAAAGAGGCCGAGGCTTACAAAGACGAAGATGAGAAACAGAAGGACAGAATTTCGGCGAAAAATGCGCTCGAATCGTATGCCTTCAATATGAAGTCGACGGTCGAAGACGAAAAGCTCAAAGACAAGATCTCAGAGGATGAACGAAAGAAGATTATGGACAAAGTTCAGGACATAATTAAATGGTTGGACGCAAACCAATTGGCAGAGAAAGAAGAATTCGAAGACAAACAGAAAGAATTGGAGTCTATTTGCAAACCAATTATCACTAAACTATACCAAACAAGTGGTGCCGGAGGAGGAGCTCCCGGAGGATTCCCGGGCGCCGGTGGAGCTCCTGGAGGTGGCGGAGCCGGCACTGGAGGAAGCGCTGGTCCGACCATTGAAGAAGTGGACTAAATCTGTGATACCATCTCATCTAAAATAATCTCGACATTAATTTTAGTCATCTATTAATCGATTAATTAACGAATCGATTATAGTTTTAATCATTATTTATTAATATTTAACAAAATATAAGTTAAAAACTAATCATTTATTTTTAAAAATGTAATCAACACTTAATTTATAATAAACTTTCTGATGGACCTCAAGGATGACACAAATGGCGCGCGTAATCGCACACATCGTGCCGTTAAGCATATGCACGTACTCGACCTGACCCGTCATCTTCTTTGTTTGGCCGAACCTAATCTGAAGTCTTCGGGACTGATAGTCAGTACAGTTGGAGACGGAGACCAATTCACGGAAGGCCTTAGAGCCCGGAAACCAGGCCTCTAAGTCATACTTCATGGCCGCCGCGTTGTTCAGAGCACCGGACACTATGTTAACGATTTGGTAGGGAATGCCTAACGACTGATAAAACTTTTCCGCGTTTCCTATCATCTCATGAAAGTAATCCCAAGACTTGGCCGGAGAGCTGACTACGAACTGCTCTATCTTTTCAAACTGATGGACACGAAATATGCCGCGAGTGTCGCGTCCGTGAGCGCCCACTTCCTGTCGGAAACAAGTGGACAGACCGGCATATTTGATGGGCAACACCTCGGGGTTAAGCCATTCGTTGCGATGTAGGGCTGCGATCGGCTGTTCGGCGGTCGCGATCAGGTACTTGTCCTCCGCGTCGTCGCTATCTTTGCTGGAAATCACTTTATATAGTTCGTCATCGAATTGACTCAACTGTGCCACAGAACTCATCAAACTCTTTCTCATCCAAAATGGGGTATAAATTGGTTGAAAATCGCAGTCTTCGAGGAATCGAAGGGCGTATTGGATGAGCGACTGTTGTAACCAAATAGCGGGTCCTTTCAAGAAGTATCCGCGCGATCCGGCGATGTCTGAGCCGTGTTCTGTGTCGACCCCATCTATCTTCTGGATCAGGTCTACGTGAGACAAAAGTTTGTAATCTCCCTCAAACTTATCCTTATCGACGAACTCTCCCCACGTCCTGACCACAAGATTCTCGTCTTCATCGGCACTGATCGGTACGTCCGGATGCAAAAGGTTTCCTATTTCTCGCAGAAAATCGTTTCTTTGAGTTTCGTATTGATTGAGGTTTTCATTCAATTTAATGCTCTGTTCTTCAACTTCTTTGCGTAAAATCTTGAGGTCTTCGAGACTGTCTTCAGCACTGATTTCATTAATTTTAGTCAACAATTCATTTAATTCAAAAACTCGTTTGCCTGAAGACTGAGAGTCATCGGTCGGCTGATCGTCGACCTGTTCTTTGACGGCACTCCTCATGGCTTTCATTCTCATTCCATATTCTTTTGAGATTCTGTTCTTCGCTTTATTCAATTGATCCAAATTATGACGAGTTTTACGCCAAATGTTATCCAAATCGATAACTTTGTCCACATTTTGGACATCTTTGAACCGATTTCGGGCAGTGGACCGAACCCTCTCGGGATCTCCTCCTTTGTCCTCACGAAATAAATCCAAATCCAAAACCATTTTCAATACGTTTATCACTCGTTTGATCTGAAAATGTCATTAATTAAATAGTTTTAAACTAAATATTCGACTCATTTAGTGATTGAATACTTGAACTCAAATCCGATTAAAGCGATGATTGATTTGCTTTTGAGTTGTCGTTAAGTTATCTTTCAATTGGATTCACTGTCCATATGTTGAGCCGAAGAGTGAGTCAATCGTTAGTTATCTTCTAATGCAATGAACACCGGCTTCAGTGCAACAAAAGGTAAATATATTGATAGGACTGGAAGTCTCGCAGATGTCGTTCCCCTTATGGCCCACACATGGCATCACATATGGGATCAGATGAACACAAGTCAGCGCTCACTCACTCTTCAGCCACTCCTCAGTCACTCTTCATTCATACGATATATGTGTTGAGCGCTCACAAGTCATTCACAACGTGGAGGCCGTCCAACGAGTTGTGCCATCAGTAGAGCACTGGTCGGTGAATATACAGTGTTTACGTCACTCTCAGTCATAAACTGATGATTACATTCATTAATAAAGGGTTTAAGTCTTTTCAAGTCTTTGGACGTCTTTTTTGTTTTATGGCAATCGATGTCATAAGAGGTCAAACACTGGAGTCCTCTCAATGTTTGTGTTGTCGTCTGAAACATGACTTAAAGGTCTCGAATAACAGTTGACTTTATATTTGTTTCACTTTTACATCGATTAAAAATAAACAGTAGTTTAGGTCATATTTGAAATTATCTTTTCTGTTCTTTCAATCTTTCATTGATTTGATTGAAGTCTTTCGAAGAATTATTCTTTAATTGAGACCAAACTATTTGAAACAATAACGAGGTTTTACTGCAATTAAAATGACATCGATTTGAGTGAATGTAAACAAAACTTATATTCATTTAAATCGGTCCTAATTTTCAAAACATCTATCAATAGATTAAAGGGTTTTGATGTTATTTCTTAAGACCGATGAACCGTAACTGAAGATTGTGTTCGGGTTGTCCTCAATCGACAAAATGGGAAATGTATTGAGTGGTCGTCAAAATGGTCGCATCGAAGAACTCGAGACCAACTCAGCCAACGCTTATTGCTTTCCACCAAAAAATGGTCACTTCTTCGGCAGTCACTTCATAATGGGAGGCGAAAGATTCGAGACCTGTTCTCCTGAGACATATCTCTTTGGAGAGAACATGGATCTGAACTTCTTGGGCGGTCATCCGACGCCATTCCCATACTCAGCTCCTTTACCACACGAGCCGACCCGTACTTTGAGAGCTTTGATTAATATTCGCAAGGAATCACTTCGATTGATCCGAATTGCTATGAAATCCGAAGATATTCCGGATATCAGGAATGATATCAAAGAGACTCCGATATCAGAGCCTAACGGAGAAGCGATCAAAGAATCCAATCGTTATAATATTGAGTTTGCCTTTGATTCAGATGTCAAGTGTGCCATAACTATCCATTACTTCTGTTCTGAAGAATTGACTCCAAATGGTCTGATATACAGCTCTAAAGATCCGACTCTTAGTTCTGAGACTTATCACTATAAAAGAGGTGCGAATCAACTCTTCACTCAGTCGTCACACATTTTCAATCCTTCGCTCTTCACTGAAGAGGAGCTGATGTACCGTTCGATCGACGAAAAGGGAGACTTCGATGGCAGCGCTCTGTTGCCGGTCGTTATCCAATGTGTGGCAGAAGAGGGCGAAGACCCGCGACAGACACATATTCTGATGGCCATCGTTGAGCGCAACAACGAGAATAGTCATTGTATTAAGCCTTTGAAGCAAAAGTTGTTCGTCGATGGACTGACATATTTGTTGCAAGAGATATATGGCATCGAGAATAAGAATGCCTTAACAATCAGAGGAGATCCATGTCTACCACCGGAAGATGACTTGGAAGACAATTCATCCGAGTGTGTGATCTGCATGAGTGACGCTCGGGACACACTTATCCTTCCGTGTCGTCACTTATGTCTCTGTAATGGTTGCGCCGATTCCCTTCGATATCAGGCCAACAACTGTCCCATATGTCGGGCGCCGTTTCGCGCTTTGCTTCAGTTGAAAGCTGTTCGCAAAATATATGGCGGAAACGCTAATTCGGTGACAAATCATCACCAATTGATGTCATCGAATAGTTCTACTGATTTAGTTGACATTCCTCCCGGTTATGAACCCATTTCACTGATTGAAGCACTCAATGGACCGAATCCTCACTCAAATAGCTTTCCTTATCGAATGGTTGGTAACGAAACTGAAACTCCGATCGATGTCAGAAAATACCACAAAAACGATCCAAAATCAAAGAAATCCAATCAATTGAGTGGAACTAATATTGGTTCTGAAGTCTCAGATAATGTGTCGGTAATGACAAACACACCGATTGCTCGGTCCCGATTGCCAACCGGTAGTCCGACAACGCCTGAAGTTGTTGTTTCGGGACTTCCGGTTACGCCAAACAAAGAGAATGACGAACAGCAACCGATTCCTTTGAACAATGAGATCAAAGAACATGAGAGATGGAGATCGCGGACCTCATTAATAAACAATTCGAAGCCAATCAAGTCGATGGCTGATGATAACGGAAGTGCTTCTTCGTCAGCTTCTTCGGGAACAACTGAGAACATTGCTCTTCAGGAAAGGATTCGTCTTTTGTCTAACGAAAAGGAATACGATTCCGATTATATGAATGAAAGGGACGATAAGAATAATGACGAGACGGAAATGCATTCATTCCGAGTCAATGCGATGTCTCCCTCTTTGCTGAAGGACTCGCCCGGAAACTCGAGTCCACTCTCTATTGGTATTTCTTCGGCCTCTTATCCAATGTTAAGCTTAAGGGACGGACTCGAAGAACAACGAGCGATGGACGCGGACGCAGACCTCTTGTCTGTGGCCACAATCAGCAGTACTAATAACATGATTCGCCCCGAAGAAGAAGATTCGTCTGAATATTTGATCCCATTTGACAACAAAACTGAAGCAAACGATTCACAGATTGACCACAACTCTGCTCACAATCATATCGAAAGAATCTCGGAATCAAATACTCGAAAGGTTTGACATAATATCCGTCTCTTTAGTTCTGAATCTGATCTTTCGTTTCAGAAATCAATCGGAAATTCTTTGGACGACAACAAAATGAGATCAAAGACATTGTCCGTGAAATTAGCCGAAAGCGAAGTATTAGATGACTCGGATCTGAGCCCTTGCGAGCCATGAGTTAAATATTGTTTAATAGTTAAATAAAATTTACAAAAATTTGTTTTAATGTATAATAAACTAAAAGTCATTTCAAACAAATGAAAGCCATTTCTCTTTCACTTCTTCGACTTGTTTTGCGAGCAGTGGTTCCCTTATCTTGACCTTGACTTCAATCCGTCCGCCGACAACTTTTCGTCCTTCGGTAAGATTAATGCTTTCATGAATCGTACATTTGGTCTCGAAGTCAACCAATTTTATTAAAGCCGTTCCTATCAGTGAATCGCTTCTAAACAATCCACTGAAAGACAACAGAATTAATAGTTTATTGAAATTATGCGAACAAACCCTTTGGACATGAGTTCAAGTTTGAGCGGATGTCGTTTGAAAACTCGCGGCAATGTCCGGGACTTCCGGTCGATATCGAATTTGAAGGTTTCGTTGAATACTATAAATAATTTGCATAAGAGTTGAAAAGATTAAAACTTAAGGCAAACCTGGATTTATATTGTTCTTTACAGTCTTGGTTCGAGCGGTTTGATTGCGATCCTGTTTATTACCGAAAATGCCGGTCAGATGTCGAGCGCTAAGACAAGTCACCGTTTTGTCACTTACATTAGGGAACGGGAACTCGAGTTTGATATAAGTGTCGACATCATTCTTAGCGGGAATGTCGATGGCTTTGACCACTTCGACCGATACCTCATTAGTCCCGACCTCTGTATTACATACGACTACTGAAAAAGTTCGGGTTTCGTACTTAACATTCGGTACTTTTTGGCCATTTTTCCATCGAATTTGGAGCAAATCTAAGTCTTTGCGGCTATCGATGGCATACTTCTCGAACTTAGAGGCCGTCGATATGTCTCCCAAATGTAGAAAATACTCTTTATTTCTTTTACACATCTAATGAAGAAATTAATTTAAGTATAAAATAAGTTTTGTATTGAATATAATCATAGAATAACTTTACTTCGATTTGATTTTGTAACTCGACTTCAATTTTGCGAAACATTTCTTCCCTTTCCATATCATCGCCTTCTGCTGACTCCGGATGAGATACAACAACGAAGTCTTCGTTCATCTGAGGCGGAGTTGGTATAGACGTTGCATCGATAGGCAGTCCGTTTTGCGTGGCCTCTATCAAGGGTTCGAACCCTTTGGCCATTCGTAAGTACTCCTTCGCCTGTTGAATGTCTCCCTTTTGCTTTGACTCGAGCGCCGCTTCTTTGAAAAGTCTTTGTCTTTCCAAAAGATAATTGAGTTGTTTGTTTGCCGTCGATGACGCTCTCTTAAGGGCTGGCTTTTGATCACTTTTTGGTGGAGTTTGTGTCGGTTGTGATGGAATTGGTCTCACGTTTTGAGGAGAATTTGTTTTACTGTTTTCGCTCGGTTTCAGAATTGGTTTCGCAGAATCGGATCCACTATTTGGTAAATTGGGTTTAGGAGGAGGTAAATTGGGGGTAGGATTGGCCACAGGGATCGGTCCAAAACCTGGTGGAGTCGGCAGTTCATCAAAATTCAAAGTCTTTCCTTTCTTGAAGTCTTTGATAGCAGTTTCATATTGTTTAACAATTCTTCCCAAACGCCTGGCTTTGGAAGAATTGTTTTCATTGTTTGCCTGTTCTTGAGTTGACTTAAACTTATTGAGTCGTTGTTCCAACGCTTCCATAACTGTGTTGGGCGGCGGCGGAGCGTTGAAAAACTTCTTCACGTCTTCAGTTGTCATCTCTATGTTCTCACTTTCCATATCCACTGCTGGCGGGGCTTCACTTGGAGTCGGTTTCTCAGAACTGTCAGATGGGATGATAGACAAAGAAGGAAAGGGCGGCAGTTGACTCAAATCGACGGATAGGCCGTCCTCTAAGGCTTTTATCAATACTTCGATTTGCTATTAATTCAAATCAAGTTTTATTAAAAATTTGTAGATTTATTGAAATTCAAACCTTTGCTGTCTTTATGTGAGACAAAGCAGTGGTTTGTTGTCCACTCTTTTTGCAATTGAGTGCCGCTCTCTTATAGTCATCCCTCAGAGCAACCAATTTAGGAATTTCTCGTTTGTCTTCCGTTACTTTAGTGTCCATCGAAGTACTTCCGAGTGATGACTCTTTCTTTTGGGTATTCGAATCAGAATTTGAAGGTTTTTTGTCTTCATTTGCAACTAAAGTCTGAGCCATCGCTGGTTTAGGTTTCGGTTGAAGTCGTGTTTCAATCAAAGGTCTTCTGACATCTTTGTCTAGAGATGTCTTTACTCGATCATCGACTACAGTGACCACACTTGAGCTCACTTTCATCTGAGGAACAGTTTTAACAGTTTCAGTATTTGGTTCATCATTTGTGAGATAATCGACTTCTGGTGTCATAAAATGGTGTGAATTCTTCGCCCGACTGGCAGTTGATTTGCTCGAAGCTATTGCACTGATTTCGGACTAAATTCAAAGATATCTTAATATTAAACATCAAAACAAAGTAGAAGTCAGACCAACAAATCGGGATCGTCTTCATCGATGTCTTCGTGGTCTCCCTCGTCATTCAAATCGTCAAATACTCCTAATTTGTTGATATCGAGCACATTCTGTGGTAACATAACTAACACCGAAATTCAATTAATTCCTTAACTCCTGAAGACTTACATTCATTTTCACTCATTTGGTTATTTATTTTCGATGTTTTTCCACTCTTAGACTGTTTCGCATCGTTTTGTTTGTTCCGTTTGACTGCCGAAGAACTGGCCATTTGTCTTGGCTTACGTCCAGCGGTCTGACCGCTAAGAATGGCATTTAGTTCATCCTCTAAGTCGTTATCAGACACTTCAGGACTATTCCCATTGTTAGAGTCTAATAATCCCTTGAGGTTCGAGAGATCCATGACTTGGGATCAATTGATTCAATGGACAAGTGATCGATACAAATGAGTGACTAATGGTCTCAATTGGTCTTAAGATTGCGTCCGTTTGTTGTCATTCATCACATGTTTTGAATGACAGTCAGGTCTCACATAAACTACACTTTAGTAGTGATGGAAAAGCGATCAATGGATCCGATCATAGCTGCGATCCCTCACCCGATCTGACCACTGCCCGACCCGTTGTGACAATCATTGGACGAGATATTTATGAACAATGAAATGAATTTTATTAAAATAAAATTAATAAAACACAAATTGTTTTATGGGTTTTGACATTTTGTGCAAATTTATATACAAATAATATAATTATAAATATAATTAAAGTCAATCCAAATCAACACAAATCTTATTCCGAGAGTTGGGCTCAGGTTTAGAGTTGAGCTCACAATTGGTCTTCAATTTAAGACTATAGTCATCACTCAAATTGAATCCATTCTTATGTCCACTGAAGTTAATCTGAGTTTCTTTGTTCTCTGTATTAGTCCTATTGACCATCACTCGGGACAGACAACTGATCCGCTCTTCGGACTCATTCTTCAGAGCATTGAGTTCTTCTATGAGAGAGTTGTTGTCGAAGAGTGACATCAGATCCAGACTTTGGATCCGTTTTTGCCAACACTTATCGACACAAAAACCTATCACTTGTTTAACGAAAACCTCTTTATTTACAACGTCTTTGCGATTGACTTCACTTTTAATATTGTTTTCATCACATTTGTGTGGATTCGGGTTGAGGTCAGACCCGATCGGTGACGAGAGTCTGACCACTTTTGCGGGCGGTTCCGACTCGGGTTCGGAGTCTTCGGAGTCTAATTCGATGCACTCTATGTGTCGGCTCTGAATTGTCTTCATTGCTGTCATTGCGTTCATCGGATCCAAAGATTATCTCAATTTGTCATTTGTGGTCAATATAGGTCTCCAATGGTTGAACTGATCCGACACTCAATAGTGGAGTCACTACTCATCCCATTTCTATATTTCCTTACATATAAGGGATCGTCTAATAAGAAAAACACGTATTTCGGGTGACACGAGGTCTACATAGGCTATAGTGGGCTCTATAGGTGTTCTATATATCTCAAATATAACAATGGGCATTTTGATCTTATGGTCTGATTATCACATTCTACACAATGGGGTTCGTCATTATGGTTGCGGTTAAGTGTGGGTCGGGTCGAGAGAGGGCTAACGTTTCAATATATGTGTCGATGTGGTGACCATCGCTCTAATCATTGTCCGGACATTACATTCGATTACAATTATAAGAAATATAGTTTTACTCGATCTCAAGTCAATAGTTATTGAAATAAATTTATCTCACATTCAGTTTTATATCTATTATATTTATTTTTAAAAAAATATTAATAGAGTTAATCATTAATTGGTTTCGATTAGATTATGATTATGATTATGGATTACAGATTATGTATGTGAGTGAAGTCAATATAGTGTCGACTATATAATAGTCACTACTATTTACACAATGGTATAATTCATATTGAATAGTAATGTTACAGTAATACTACAGTAACATTACACAAACATTACATGTGACAAAGGTACATTTGAGAATCTCAATTTTGAAACAACCACTTTGAGAGCTTTGGCATCGAGTCTGCGCATATGTGCGATGCGGTCACGTGGGCTGCAAAGAAATTATATATATATATAATATATATAAGGAATTTTAGATTTGGGTTAATATTTAGATTTTAAAAATGTGTTCTATTAAGCAATGAAGTCCTAAATCTTTTCCATACTCTAAATCTAAATATACTTTTTATAGCAATTAATTCATAAAATATCGGAAAACATGAATTCCGGGGGATCGCAAAAAGGGATTCCGTTAAACATTTATGTATGATCTTAGGGGTAAAGAGAGGGGAGAAATACAGAAATACAATATCGCATTCATATTCATATTTAATATCGACCGAAACCAACAATTTTACCGAACAATTAGAATCGGACGCAATTTTTTTTTGAATACAAATATTCCACGATGGAAAATTAATTTTTACTTATTAAATGCCCTCTTCTTTTATTATAAATGAAGCTAGGCCATTTCAATTCATGAATAAGCAATTGCTAAAGAAATCACAACAACAAAAATTGGAAAAGCCTGCGTTTACTTTTCCCTAGAGGGCAAAATTGTTAGATATTAACCAAAATCAATGGATAAGATGATCAATTAAAACAACATTGATTCTTTTGAGATATGAATTATATAAATTAGAAACCCAACCAATACTCAATCGATAAACACACTTAGCCTTAAATGAAGATTTTTTAAAATAAAATATTTTGTCAAAATTTTTATAATGGAGTCTACGGAGAAAAATAAGTTGAAAGTGCCCTTGAGGAACACTACTATTTGGATGCTAGAGGGATACAAGTTCTAGGCAATTTTATTCGATATTAATAAAAATAATTTTTTCTAACAGATAAAATAAATTGAGGTGAATTGGCATTTGACCATTATCATCATTTATATGCCGTCAACAACACCTAGTTAGGTGTGTTG
>JAQGAJ010001173.1:0-10745 GCA_034689365.1 Liebstadia similis
AATTGTGCAAAAGATTGGAATCTGAAACCGACTGACGAAAGAAAAAGTTTTTGTTTATAACTTACTATTGATTGAGATTTTGACACAAAAGTTATTTCAGCGAAACATCACTTAAGGCTAACATTTGTGGGGAAAGAGAATGAAGAGAATCGCAAAGTCCGGCCCAACAGACAGTCCGGCCCAACATTGATAAGGATGTTATTGTTTTCAATGAGAATATACATTGAAGTAGTGCTACAGAGATATACATAGAAAAAGATAAGTTTGAGTTCAGTAATAATCACTTTCTTCTCACTCATTCTCACGAATCCAACAGTTTTTCTCAATCATTGTTTTGAATTCTTTGAATTGCTTTCAAATTACTTCTGTTTTATCAATAATTTATATTTTATTACTTGTATTCGCAAATATAATGACAGACCGATTGTAAGGAACGGATAAACTGACAGACCATTCCCTTCATATAAAGGAGACGACATCAAAGAAGTGACGTTAGGCGACACCCTTCGGGTCATCCGTCGAGGTCAGCATCGGTTACGAACGTATGACCCGAATAGAGATATCTCGCGATCTTCAGGGATCTGACTCTGTCTTCTTCGGCACCTCTTTTTCACTATATTCACCGAAGAGAATGTAGCGAATACACCACTAACTCACCCAACCCTCCCCCTGTCGGAGGAATTGTTGCAATAGTATTGTACCATATACCATAGTACATTTTAGTACATATTATACCATAGTACATTTTAGTACATATTATACCATAGTACCATATATTTTGGGTGGAGTTGAACTCCAGAAGTTGCCGTCGGGGCACACAAATAAGTTTATCCCATAAGTAACCCAATAAATGCTCTTTTATTAGGGGTAACCCATAGAAGACAATCTCATTTTATAGAATTCTTTATAAAAGGCATCAAATATCAAATCAAATAAAGCGCTTTAGCATTGATGAAACTATTATAAAGACAAAACACAAGATTAATGATATTTTGATCATTTCTAACATTCATTTTTCTTTGCAGAAAAGGTATTTTCATAATTGAATATCGAATTTAATCTAATCTAAAGAAAGAAAACACGAAACGAATCTAAAGTCTTTGAAATGATTACAAAATTTAAAATAAGATTTAAATATTCTGTCGGAAACTTCTTAAGAATTATCGGATTTAATTTTGAGGCCAATCGCCAGATATTATCTCTGATTAATTGATATTTCTTTAAATTTAAACAAATCCTTAGTTTAAAAACAATGTTCATATATTTTAGAATTTGGTTTAACTTATATAATGAAATCAATTTTGTTAATTGCAACTTGCCAATCGCCAATTGCCAATCGCCAATTGCCAATGGATCACTTCGATTACTGTCTAGATATGTAAAGTCAGGGCAAGAAAAGCTAGTATTGTAATTCAATGTTATTTCACCAGTGAATGAACAATTTCATTATATCCAGTTCAATTTCACATGATAAACTCTTAATTTTTACTATCTTACTAGCTTTTCTTGCCGGATCTGTACAAGAATTTTGCATTTCTGATATTGTGATTGTTATTAAATCGCTTTTTATAGCGATCTTTATGTTTGTCTGTATCTGTTTAATAATCTGTATATGTTTTTGTTGTGTTTGCAAATTTGTCGCTTTATTTTAAAGCCGATTATCCCGTTTTGTTTTATTACTTCTGATCAATTTATTAATGAGACAAAACAAAATTTGTCGATATGAAGTAGGGACCGAACGGGATTCCCTACTCCCGTCGGTTTTTATAGAGGCACTCCTCCCTTCTAAAAAGCCCTCATGAAATATGCCCCTGTAAGAGATAGCCCTCTAGGAGGAGGATAATGGCCCCTTTTGGGAGCTCCTCTATAAAATTGTTTCGATTCTTAAAATTTTAAAATTTCTCTATTTTTAAAATTAAAACAATCCTTCGGCAGGGGGTGGGTGGGTGGAATGGCGGGTGGAAAACTGAAGTATATACTACATTCCCTTTGGTAGATGTAGTGAAAAATTGCAACACTTTTCAAATCACCCATCATAAAAGTTTGAAAATCAATAGTCATTTTAATCAATTTTTATGGTTTATTTTCAGTTTTTAGAGCATTTTTTGTGTTGGTTTCCATTGGTTACGGGATTACCGGAATTTAAGGGATTCCCGTACGGGAGTAGGGAGGGATTGGGAAAGACATTTCTGGACACGGGAGGGAACGGAAATGGATTTTTAGACTTTATCGGAGACTAATATGAACATCCGTAGTGACAGAAGTGCAGAATATTTAAGATGGAAATGCATGTCATTAATGATCAATTAGTAGAGCATCTCATTCATGGGGACAATAAGGTTGGCTCTCATTAATTATACAACAACTCAAAGATTCTTAATTAAAATCAAGGAATTGACTATAAATTTGGAATTCATATGAGAGAAAGACGTTTAGCATACCATGGTAGTGTTTAATTTAGTCAATTTGCAAAATGAATGAACATATTATTTGCAAATTCATACATATCTAGTATAACTATATTTTAAACAATTATCTATATCTTAGACTAAGACTTAGTGTATGTCTGGCATTAAATTAATACTAATGTTGTTTCAAATCGTTTTTGACAAATGATTATATATTTTTTTATTTTCTTTTCGCATAACTGTTTGTGACATAAGTAGTGTCATCAAAATGTTTGTTCATATTTAATATGATTTATTGAAACGATTAGAGCGAAACGTGATTTTTCAATCAAAATATGAGACAAAAACTGAGAATTGAATGCAAAAACAGAAATCATAAAAGGAATGGATATTAGATATTAGCCCTATTTGTCGGCCAAACAGACGAACCGAACGCTCGAATACCGTGAATGCAATTCAATGATAAGTTAATAAGTATTGAGAGACCAATAATTCAATGAAACGTTTCTCGAATCAAATCCAACGGAATATCCGATAAATTATTTTCTCAGACCTCTTATTGTCTTAGAATTTAGCGAAACTAATATTTCAGATGAAAAATGGCAGTGAATTGATTTGACACTAATTCGATTCATGACAAGTGAACACAAGATTGAAAAATGAAAAATAGTCCTCTCGGTTGAGGTCCTCTCATAATTGATCTCAAATGTTGGCTGAGGTAAGGTTCAGGTGATCACTGATCGAGGTATCAATAGTGGAATAAATCGATTCTACGATTCTATCGCTTTCATGTCATACGAGAAGTGCTTAACAATACTTATTTGTGTATTAAATTCAAATCTAAAAATAAATCGGATGTAAATCTGAGTTAGTTCTGGCGCTCAATAATAACTGATTAGACAATTTAGTGAAAGTAATTTATTCTTAGACTATCTATTAGTGAAGAATTGGTTTGATTGGTCTGATTGAACACTTGAATGCAATGCAAATGATTTGCATTAAACACAAATAAACTAATGGGAAGTCATTTAATATTCTTATATTAGGATCAATTCGTTTGAATTCAATTCAATATTACTGTGTGTTTGCATACAATCTGTTTGTCAATCGATGGATGTCGTGGTTTATATGTGTTGTCGACTTCTCCGATACACTGCTATCCGATGTCAGTTCTGACGCCATTCAAACGTTTATTATGTGATTTGCAATACAATGTGTGAACGCATTCAACGCTTCCATCGCTCAACGATTGCATCGATTGTCCACAAAAATCAAATCCATTAAACACTGAATTTTAAGATATTTTATAATAGGATTTAAACCAAATATGAAAGCAAAGATCCAAAGATCGTGAGATCACTTCTCTAATGCTCCTTATTGTCAGTTATTTCACATCAGAGGATAATAATTATTCACAACTAGTCTTGAAGTCTGAATACGATCGCAAACAAACATTTTCTAATCGTTAAAATACAACACAAATGTCTTTCTATCATAAGTTATGATTCATAACTTATATGATTTCTCGCGATCTCCAAAAGGTTAGTGGGATTTCGACCAATACTCGACTCAGGGGGAGGGGAGGGGTTCGGTAACCTTTTGGCGATCTCTGTTTCTCAGGAACTTGAAAGTCAACTGTTCATCTGTGATGATCACTAATGTGATGACCAAGTTTTCAATACCTTAGATGATTAGCGAAAGTCGTTTTAAGTCTCAAATTAGTTGAAAATGATTTGAGTAAAAGCTATGGAAATATTATATCAATGGTAAAAATAGTACAAATTATAAATTTTCTTAGAATTTCCCTCTAATCCTATAGAAGGCCTTTACATTTAAACATTAAATTTTTCATGAAGTTTGAGATAAATTATTTAAATTATTTGAAGGTTTGATAATTATTTATATAACATTATAGCGTTTGGAACTGACTTTACATTAACATTAAAATCGTTGGTCTCTTTCGGGTTCTGAGACCAAGAACTGACTTATTCTCTATGGTCTCTATAGTCTAAGTGAAACAATGTATTTGTTGGTTAAGTTCTCCAACGATTTGATACCTGATATGCATTCACATAAACCCTATTCCAAAACTGTAAATATTTTTGTTTTTCATTACTTTCAATTAAATTATTTTTCTGCGACTCTTAGGAAAACTTGAGAATGAGTTTTTTTTATTTTAATTTTAATAAGATTGATCCAAACATTAGATACAAATATGATACAAATATGAACCTTTATTTCCATTTGCATTTAGAAGTGAAACTGAATCGTTAACTCAATTGTTTAAATTAACTCGAAATAACTATTGTAACATCACTATTGTAAATTTCTACCTTGATCACGTTTAGACCTTGATGAATATAATTTTGAAGTAGTAATAAAAATCCAAGATATTTTATTTATAATTAAGCATGTTTGTATCTTTGTTAACTTGTTGGAAATAACATTACATAATAACTGACATTTTGCTGATTTATGCCAAACTAAGAGTCAGTTTGTCTCCACATATATCAGCTCCAAATCGTTTCATCCGTCGCTATCCTCTTCTCAATTCTGTTTGGGTTAAGCCCTCGCTTAGTCTCCGGCGTTGACAACCAATGAGAACTTGTCCTCCAGTTCTGAAACGAAGTACAACTCCGGCGGTGATTGAATGGATAGTCAGAGCCGATGAGAGTGTAAATCAAGAGACAGCCCTATGAAGCAAAGTCTGGAACAATTGAGGCACAGATGTGTGCGCACAGGTATCACAGAATGAGTTGCACTCAATTGATCGAAACACAATTGTTCGAAATTGTTTATTACATTTGAAAAGATAAATATCTAATACATATTTAGATGAAAATAACTTTTCTTAATTAAATATAATTTGAATAATTGTTTTCAAATGAAATTTAAAAGTATATCATCGAAAAGATTACTTCGATTTGGTTTCGAACAAATATAATTCAGGAAATTATATTTCGAACAATTGGTTGCGATCTTTGGTAACCATTAGTAACTTCTATGTAAACACAGATTCAAAGCCAGAATCGAGGGAAGAGTTAGTCGACAGTAGAGACCGGACTAAGACGTGAGTCGAGTATAGCTCTCATCATATATTTCAGTGAATGAATGCAACGAAAAGTTATTTAAGTTTAATTGGTTTGGAAATAATGGTTCGCTTCACTGCTTCCTATCTCTCGTAAGTCTAATCGATCTATAAATACATAATTAATGATAATTTAATCTAAAAAATAACCAAATTATTAGCTCAAACTTTCTTTAGTACAATGTATTTAAATAATTTTATCGAATAAGAAACAAAAATAATTTAGAACTCAAAATCGTGTAAAACTTTTTAGTGTTCACTCATTGCCGGAACTGATCGAAAGACTTTTGTAGTATGTCTTGAATACTATCCTATCATTGCTTTATAGTTGCGCTCACATAGAGATCAAAATTTTAAGATTTGAATAGTTTTTCAGATCTGATTGATATTATGTTTTCTTTATTTGTCACAATTTTTAAGTTTGTTTAGAAATATTTTGTTCGAATACAAAGTAATGAATATTTCACAAATAAAACATAGGATTACTCGTCATTTGATTCAAATATTGCCGTAAATCCAAGTCATTAATGAGGTTAATATTAATTAAGAGTTAAGTTTAAGACAGAATAGTTGTCTGCAGTGAAGGACTGACTTAATGATTGCGTGAATCAATAGATTAGACAATATTGGCTAAGAATTGAATCATCGATGCCGTCCTTTATTAAAGTGGGCGCTCCTTCGCCGCCGTATATAACGGTTTGGACAGTGATGTCAGTGAAGGCATCGATGGATGTGAAAGGCAGTGATGTTTTGGGAGACCATAGCCTTTCGTAGACTACCTTAACATCAATCCCTAATATAGAGACTGTTTGTTGAATTGGCTTTCAATGTATAAATGAGTTCACATTTTTTATTATTTGGCGAAAGCATTGAAGCACTGAAACAGTTCTCCAATTGTGAGTTAAATTGTTGTAAAGTTGAGAACACAATGAAAGATAAGACGAGAGCCTATACTCAAAAAGACGGAGAGAGAAGAGGAGTGGAGAGACTCACCGGTGCTTCGATTTAGCATTTCATTGCATTCAAACTAATTTATTAGCTTTTTCTTTGCAGTGAGAGTCGGACCAAAAAAATGGTCTTTTCATATAAAAACTAATGATCAGAACTCTGGTGCTGTTGTGCTCTTCCTTTGATTGACTGCATTGAAAGCAAAGTTTAGAATTTTCAATGTCTGTCCAATCAGTTGGGATAAGACTTACGATTGGTCTCAAAATGATATATCACTGTTAGAAGTATTGATGAATCAATGGTTAGATTGTCTAACATTTATCTATTAATCAATCGATGATTTTGAGTCGGGACTGATTTCGAGCCAATGCAAGACATCTGTAGTGATATTTTCATTTATGAGAGCATTCTTGGCGGACATACGGACATACCTCAGATGACAGTCCACCTTAACTTATTTGTGCACACATTGAACACATTGTTGAGTTAAGTAATGCCGACAATACTTATGTCGTATCCAATAATAACATTCTTTAGGATACGAGTTGTGAGTTGTTGTCACTACAACTAAAGCTCATAATATGTTATACACAGTTGTGTTCAGTTCTGTTCACTTCTGCAGAGCTTTCGATGACTTTTTGCTCGTTTCTCTTTCACCAGAATTACCAAAGTCTAAGGTAATAGTCTTTGGCATCACTTTGTTCTCAACCAAAGAGACAAAAGTGCGGACTCAGAGTAATATATCTGAGTCTGAGTTACCTTTTGGTCGTTTGACCCGAAAGGATGAATAAGCGGACGGTGATCAGAGCGAAGGGACGCCTAATTGCCTCCATTTCAGACTCATTGCTCAAAATATTCTTTGGCTCCGATTCGCGAATAACGTAATCACAATTCAAATTGAAGTTCGGCAGGAATTAAGGTCTGTGTGAGTCTGTGTCGGTGTATATGTAGGTCTGTCTCTGCAGTCAGTGATCATCTGAGCACTGATTTGAGCCCAAATTGTGTTTGTGCTCTATTCTAGCAAATCGTGATTGAGTTCTGTGCTCTCGACCATGTTTGACATTATTGAATGCCCCGCCAGAGCATAGACCAGAGCATAGACCAGAGCATAGACCAGAGCATAGACCAGAGCATAGACCAGAACATTGACTGCCAGTCCGAACACTAATACAATTCCTAAGATTCTGTCACACAATATAATACATACGAAACTTAGTTATGACTTATAACTGATTTCCCGATTTTCGCATTAATTTAAATTACTTTTCCATCTCTTATCGAAAGTCAAGTCTCAACTCGTTATCATCTGTTGACAAATGAACGCATCATTTGATTTATAAATCTAATCAAATAATATAATAATTGATAAAAGAATGGTTTGAAATGCTTTGAAATGTTTTGAAATGGTATCGAATCTAAGATTTTGTATCTTAACTCACAATAAAATCATTTTTGTTACTCATTCGAGTCGTCGAATAGTTTTTATTTGATTTCAGTCACGAGTGAAAAGTTTAACTTTTTTTAAAAGCTTTGGGCGATTCTGTTGAGCACGACCTCCACAATGGGCTTTTATATTAGCTCCTGGTTATGCTCTTAAGGTTTTGATTCCATAAACCTATTATAACAAATAAAGAAATGTTGTAAATGACGAAAAGGAATTATCAGTTATGGAGGAAAGCAAAGCAAAAGTTCCCGTTTTCTACAAAAATATGTTTTGATGTTTTGATGCTTCCCATTGTTGAACGCGAAAAATTAATTTTTACATTTGATAATCGATTTTCTTTTTCTTTCTTATCATATGTCAAACAAATCTCGGTCTAAGTTCTTCGGTGTTCAAAGAATGTGAAAATATTGTGATTATTATTCATTTTTGGAAATTTCATATTCTGTTAATGTTTAGTATGAAAAATGTTAGGAATAAGTGATTTTAATGCAGAGGAATAATAACCGAACGCTTTGCGAATCTTTGGGATATTCTTTTTCGTGTGTTTTGTTTCAGTTTTCAGTTCTTCGAAACTATTATTTCACTGAAGTTTTGGACTATTTTTAAAAATGGATAAACTTTTGAAATCGTGGACTGAATGCGAAACCGAAGTGTTCGCCGAAGTCAAGGGTGAGATTGTTGGCCATACTTTTGGTCTTTCGGTCGAACTAATTGTCATCAAATGAAAGGTGAAATTCCCGAATGGCTTACCGGAGAAATGCTTCGGATCGGACCGGGAAAGTGGGATCTGGCCGATGACTTCCGACTCAACCATTGGTTGGACGGCTGTGCCATTCTCTGCAAGTTCTCTATCGGTGACGGAAAGGTGTCCTTCAGATCAAAGTTCTTGGAGTCGGACGCCTATAACAAAATGGTTGTCACTTAACGATCGCCACAACTGATTGATAGTCTAATTGATTGCAATATAGGTGACAGTAAACCGTCCGGTGTTTACCGAGTTCGGGACCCGAGCCTATCCCGACCCGTGCAAGAATGTCTTCGCGCGCTTCTTCTCGCAAATAGTACCGAGCGATCTGACCGACAACTCATGTATAGGAATGTATAAATTGAAAGATCAGTTTTATGTGGCGTCCGAGACGTGCAATGTCTGGCAGTTCGACCCCCAGTCCCTCAAAGCCAAACAAAAGGTTAGTTCGAAGTCGAATGAATTGAATCCTTATAGATATTTAAAGATAAACCTGGACAAACTGGTCGGCGTCAACCTCGCCAGCGCTCACGTCCAGTACATCGATTCGGAACCGTTTGCCTATAATCTGACCTCAAGTTTCCTCAAAGGACTCAAATACCATATCATCAAAATCCCAGTCCAACAAAAAGAGGAACCACTTTCTAAAGAAAAAGGTCTCAAATCTATTGAACGTTTCATTTATTAAATATCTGTTTCAAAAGACTCGACGGTATTCAAGAACGCTTCCATTTTGGTGTCGATCCCTTCGAGTTGGAGCACTTGTATCACATACTATCACAGTTATGCCATAACCAAGAACTACATTATATTTCTTGAGCAGCCATTGCTGGTCAATGGCTTCAAACTGGCCACTTGTACGCCGAAAGGAAAACCTCTGAAGGACTGCTTCGAGTGGTGTCCCGAAGAAAAGGTTCGGTCAATTGTGTTCAAACAAATTTGTCATTTTTATCTCACGCGAAGACCAAGTTCTATGTCGTGGAGAAGTCGAGCGGAAAAGTTATTGAAAAGTATTGGTCGGAATCGATATTTCATTTCCATCACATCAATGCCTACGAAGACATGGATCACATCGTTTGTGATATAATCACTTACGACGACTCATCCATTCTCGACAAATGGACTTTAGATAAGTTGAGGGCAAACGAGTGGGACGTCAATAGCCCTCCCATTCCTCGAAGATATGTTCTGCCTTTGGGCAAAGACAAGAAGCAGAAAGGAGTAAATCTGGTCACTTTGGACTACACCGAAGCCAAGGCTCATCTGAACGAAAAGTCAAACATTTGGCTCATTCCCGAACAGTTAGGTTTACCCGGATTCGAGTTACCGACAATCAATTACAAGCACTTCAATGGAAGGAAATATCAGTTTTGTTATGGAAGCGGAGTCTTCGAGAGGGGAACCTTCGCTAATGCGGTCAGTCATCACTTTTCATGTCCTTTTCCTTAAATCAATTACAATTATTTAAATGATATCAGATCTGCAAACTCGACGTCAATACTAAGGAATCGCTGATTTGGAGAGAATCGGAAACCCTATACCCGGGAGAGTGTCAGTTCATTCCACGGCCCGGCGCTGAAGAAGAGGACGACGGCGTTGTTCTATCGATTGTCTTAGATTCTGATGAAACCAAACCTCATTTCCTGCTAATACTGGAGGCAAAGACATTCAAAGAGTTGGCCAGAGCTGAGATACATAGAACCCAAGCGCACATTCCGGCCACTATTCACGGACTGTATTCCTATAATAATTGATAATCGCTTTTACTTTCAATACTCACTGAAATAGTTTCAAATCAATCGTGAATTCGAGTTTTAATTCGAGTAAATTTGAATTTTAGTTTTAATAAAAAGAATTTTTTTACTAAATAATGATTGGATTAAAATTTAATAATTGTATTTAAGAAACATATGATCTGACAATTGATTTCATCGCAACCGTTGATTCCATTGATATCAAGCGATACAATACATGAGACCAATAAACTCGATGGTAGACCACAATAGACTCATGACTTCGTCGATAATATTACAAATTATAAGTTTTAATATACTATTCGTAAGATTGCGTAAAGAGAATTACAACGAATTGATAATTACAAGGTATGACAAC
>JAQGAJ010001174.1:0-10743 GCA_034689365.1 Liebstadia similis
ACTTTAAGACGAATTTGTGAATCATGTGTTGAAATGATTACAAATTACGAAAAAATCCTGATTTTAATTATCATTTTTTATATTTGAAAAACTGACTGAACGGTCGAATCCGTTTTGAACAACCAATTAGTCTCTCAAAGAACTTAAGTATTACTAAACCAATAATCCCTGGAACTAGTGTTACCAAGTCTTTTCCAAAAAGGTAAATATATTTTAAGTAGAGAGTAAGTAGTCATGAAATTTGCAAGATATTACTTTTCAATTGGATATTTTTATTAGTTTTCACTTCATTATTATGACTTGATTCAAATTTTTGAATGAAATGCACTTGAATTTGAAATTATTTGCGATAAAATTTGAATTTAAAAAAACCCAATTTTCTGAACTTGAATATTCCAATATAAGCCATTGAATATTCCAAGGGCTTATCTTGCTTAAATTTGAATATTCAAGTTCAGAAAATTGGGTTTTTTAAATTCAAATTTTATCGCAAATAATTTCAAGCCATTGGAATATTCCATGGCTTATATTGAATCTAAACTGATTTTTTATATATATTAAAGCTTATTTAGTTTTGAACTCGAAATGTTTGATTTGAAAATCAGTTTTTGATTTATTCTTAGAAAACTTTAAATTCATTTAAATATTTACCTAGAATTTGCTATTTATTATGAGTAAGTAGCTATCACTCTACTTACTAGGTAGTAGCAAGTAGAGTCTACTTACTAAGTAAGTAGGTCTGGCAACTCTACCTTGAATTGTAGAAAAAATAATCTTGTTTGTAATCTGATTAAAAAGTGTGGAAACTTTTGTAACTTAATTAATATAAAAGTAAATCATAAATCGATAATTAAATCCCTTTTCAATTGAGTCCCAAAATTCATGACTAAATCAAATATATTCTCAAATCATTAATATTTTAATATATTTTGCATTAATAATCGATTACTTCTAAAATTATGTAATATCGAGATCAAACTGGTTTTGATGTGCGCGATGTGATTGTGATTATGATCGAGGGATTTGAATAAAATAGAAACCCATTCTCGACTGTATGTTAAGTATATTTTTTATGTCTCTCTTTTGAATTTTATGACTTTATTTCAAAAAACTTCTCAAATCATCGACTTTTCAAATACCGGTCATAAATAGTTGGACTGAGAAAAACCTCGCGAAACGGAAAACACATTTTGCTTGATATCTAACATTTGGTGTCTTTCGGTCGTCTGATTGAGCGATGATTTTCTCGTTTCATTGTTTTAATTAAAGTCATTTTCAATACTTCTTGCGTTTGCTTTGAACGGCGTTTTATATGATTCCCTATCATAACTCCTACAAATCAAAACTCCTACTACCCATTATTCATATCTGTAATTATTGCTACCTTTTCTTAACCTAACTCAATTTAACTATCCTGACCTAACCTAACCCTAATTTAACTTTACATTACCTAAACTAACCTAACAATTATAAAGAGTAGGAGTTATGAAGTGTAGGAGTTTTGATTTGTAGGAGTTATGATAGGGAGCCGTTTTATATTTGTTTAACGAAGCGATTTGGGGACAAAACCCTCTGTCCTCTAATGGTGTGCCCGAAGCGGGTCTCAGACTATTATTCTTATGTCAGTAACGATCGAATTATATAAATGAAAGCCATTAAAGCCAAGTGTTTAGTGTTAACGACAGAAGAGATGGTTAGGAAAAGACAAAACAAAACTTATGTCAAACAAAATTTCAAAATGTTTTCACTCAAAACTTGTCACTAAAATAGTTTTACTTTACTTAAAATCAAATTAAATATTTGATATCGAGTTAAGTCAGGAAAATATGTCATTTGATGTACGTCTCGGACATCCATTCCATTGACACACAAACATAATATTTGCAAACCTTTTCTTTTTTTCAGTCAATCACTTCTTAAATGTTATTTCAAACCCAAACTGGGTATTGATTTTTGAGAATAACAGGCTATTAGTGGCAAATATCAGTTGATTGCACTCATTCCGTATAATCAAGTCTAGTCTGGTTGTGAGCAATGGTAATGTCATGTCTTGTGTGGCCATCCCTTTATGGTCGCTGCAAAATACATGATTGTCTGCATTTTCCTCTTTATTTTAGCTGTCATTTTGATAAATTTACATTGTTATCATGGCTAATATCAAAACCTCTGTCAATTTACCCGCTTTTGCACTTAGCAAACATGGGTATAATTAGATCCAGTGGTTGACAATATTCTCGATTAAGGTCTTCCCTGTTCTTCGGTCGCTCCGACTGTCCGGAGATCCGATCCTTTCCTTGTGTTAAGTAAAGAAAGTTGTCTTTCGTCTGATATTAATTTTCCTTTAGATTCATTCCTTGTCTTTGTTTATCGATTCTATAAGAATTAATTTCTATCGATCGGACGTCTCTGTTGGCGATCGAGTACAAGGCTCTAATAATTTGGGTCAAAGGTTATCAATAGTTAAACATTAATATCAATTATTGTTTGGCTTCACTAATAAATTAATACAATATTCTTGTAATGCTATTGTGAAGGACTGACGTTTTGTTTATGTCCAAACTCTATTGGGGACAAAATGTACGCGAATTGAAGAATATTCTTGTGGATCATGTGGTTAAGGGAGAGGGAGGGAGAGAGGAGAGAGAGAGAGTCAGATGGGAGAGAGAGAGAGAGAGAGAGAGAGAGAGAGAGAGAGACCCGTATAAGTGATAACTTGTCAATTCGTGCCTAATATGTAACTTCTGTTTACCTACTATTTGATTACAAACGATCGGCAATTCTAGTGCTTTAATAGTAAATGTATTGTAATTAAAACTGGTTTAATATAACATTAGTTATTACTTCCATTGATTTATTTGCTTAGAGTGAGAATAGTTTTTGTTTGTGGTCTCTGACCGACACTTTACTGGCCTTAACTGCAATATCATTCAATTAGGTTCTGTGTCTCGCTCTCAGGTATTAGTCCCTAATTCTAAGTCATTCGAGTTAATGCTACAAATAATCCTATAAATGATGTAAACGTACGAACGATAACCGAACCATTGATTAGTGAACCCGTGGCTCAGTTCAACAAATTCTTATACAAAAGACCATTGAGTTGTTCCACATATTGTTATCGATATCAGCGAAGACCTAAAGTACAGATTCATTGCTACGACTTTCTCACATAATGTTCTCGCGATAAACAATTGGCAGTTGATATCAACAAACATTCCGATTCCATGGCTATACTTAACGCTCAATTCAAAGAATTGAATGACACATTCCCTGTGTCTGTCTCTCTGGCCGACTCTGTGCCGGTTCCTCTATCGCTCCCGAACTCCTTTATGTCGTTTATAACTTCGCTCTTTTCATAATTTATGACAAGAACTTAACAATTGTTTCATTATTAAAGTGTATTTTGTTTTAAATATTTTATGATCTAAAAGAATAGGTGATAGTAAGTGGTGGTTAAGGAATTGAGTTCACAAAAACATCTTGCTCATATCGATCTTCTTTTGAAACTTTTCAATCTTTTATCATATAATGTATAACACGATAGGTCTTCAAACTTTCATAACTATCTCAAATGATAAGCCCTTTTAACATCTGATTTAAAATCAAATGAAAACTTTTCAATTGTGAGAAACGCCTCGTTTTTCACAACTCAAGTGATTTTCAAATTCATATCTTTTCGTATTTACATATGAAAAGCCGTATTCAATCAGATATTGATTCGATGGTGAAAATGCCTATTATTGGAAAATATGGGAAACGCAAAGAATATTCTTAACACTTGAGTTCATCTGTCAATCACTTATTCATAGGAAAAATTGTAAGCCTTTCACAACCGGAGTCGATATGGCTTTCAATATGGCTTTCAATGGATTCAAAGGATAAATCGATAATCTCTGAGAAGTCGTCAAATTGTTTCATTGTTTTCGGTTTCCAAATAAAAGGGAGCAAAACCACAAAAAAATAAAATGATCGAGGATTGCAAATAGCAATTTGTGCGAATACCAAATGGTAAACAATAGCCGAGATCCGCAAAATCAGTAAAACCATTGTCGAGGGGTTTGCGAAACGAACTCATTTGAGAGGAGCCGTCAAAGTCTTATTGATATTTTGCAACCGCAAGAGATCTATGGTTTTGGTTATTGACCACTGGTTTTAACTGCTATTGGTAGACAAGAAATTTGATAGTAAATGACATTTCACAATCTCACAATGGGCAGAATCAAACTGTGCTAACTCTACAAATTGGTCTCTCAATTGCTTTGAGATTCTTCCACAGAATTGATTTCGAAAACCTTTAACCGATCGCCAGATTATGTAATTGTAATAAATGTCTCACAAAAAGTAATTATATATTTGCCAACACTTTATAAGTTATAACATCAGACAAATTAAACATTTATAACAATTAATTATTAATAATTGTCTTATTCTCTGTCCAAACATTATGAGACAAATAAATAATATTATATTTAATCTGATTTTAGAAATATGTCTCACATTCGATGGCCTCAGAGAATATTCTGGAGAGCACTCAGATTCCTATTATTAATAGATTCCTATTATTATTAGCCATATATTCTTGTAATTCCTTAATTTCGAGTCAAAATATTGTTATATCGACTATGAAAAGGTCACTTAAGGAAGACTCGAATATCATTTTCAATGAGATTGTTATATATATAATGAATTCTTTAGTGAAACAGATCTCTTCCTCTAAGGCATTGATTTAAAGAATATACAGAATATTCTGCTCTGAAATCGGACAATAAGACTGAAATACAAACATTTATTCTAATAAAAATGAAATTTTATTGTTTTTCTTTCATTTTTCACTCAAACTATCATCTCATTTGATAAGAGTTTTGTTTATAATTCTCTTTTGGAATATTCTTAAAATGAATTCAAAGCAAGAATAAATTGGGAAAACTGGTTGAATAACATCCATTAGCTATTTAATTTCAATGCCGTTCTTTAATAACTCAAATCAAGGTAAATCACATTCATTATCTGGTTTTGAAAATGTGACCTTACATAATTGAACATAACGAGTCGAACGGTATTAAAATTATCTAGCTAATGGATGTAATTCAATCAGTTTTCGCATTTAAGTCTTAGAGTTAGATAACTAAGGATAGTGCAGTTTGAGTGCAGTAACCAAGAACGAGAACCAAGAACTCAAATACTATTACCACGAGCATTCAAAAATGAACCTTTCATTATATTCAGGCTATAAAACACTTCCACCTCTCTAATACGTTGGTCATGGTCAATTTTACATTGAATTTTTACACAAGTCTATTATATATTCCTAGTAGATTCCCAGTAGATCTTAGGTTTCGTTTCCTCAATCATAAAATGTTGAGTTTTTAAGCACCAAAATTGAAACCTTAGTTAACTATCCTTACTCAGAGTTGACATCTTGAATAATTTTGACGGAGAAAGGCATCGAAGTGAAAGTGACATTGCTATTATCAACTTATCAACTTTGAAGATAAATGACATCACTTTTTGGTGTTATGTAAAAACGAGATTAAAAAATAAAATTTTTGTCCATTTGTTTAATACAAAAAATGTGATATTTCATAATGAAATAGGAAATGGTATAAAAGAGAAATAAAACTTTCCTAGAATCATATAATATACTGAAATAGTGAATCTAAAGTTACGAGAAAATAAAGTTTTGAAAAACATTATCGAGAAACGAGTCAACGGAAGTTTATTCTCATCAAAATTCAATTTTCTTTAACGAGTAAATTATGAAATAACGATTTTGCGAATTAAATCTTTAAAATGAATAATTTAATCGCTTATAAATAATTTAAATGAACATGATCATATCCTGTGTCACGTGTTATGAGAGTCTCATCAAAGAGAAAATATCAATCACTTAAACCTCTTCAAGCTTTAACTTTACCGCCAGTCTCTAAAAGAAGTGGATGCGCAAGGGGGTATACCCCCAAATACCCAGCCTAGGAAATATTTGACCGAAAAACCCCCTGAGGTAGGAGCGAAAAATCCACCCTTCTCGGTTTTTGGCAGAATTAAAGCCAAATTTAAATGGATTTAATCACAATTAAAGAAAATAAGCCTAAATAAAGTCCGATTGCGAAAGAACGGCTTAATTTATTTAAATTTAGGCTTAATTTAGGCTTTATTTAACTGGATTAAGCGGGCGCGGCCGTTTTCGGCACTCCCGAAAATACTTGCCCCTATAACCCCCCCCCCCTAAGAAAAAATTCGAAAATCACCCATTTACCTCTCCCCTTGCCAGGCGGACCTTGCGCATCCCTACTAATAGATATGGAATAGGCTTTTGTCCTAATAATCGTCACAATTTGTCATTTATTGCTATTGTCTTTTATCAGAGACTGAATTCTTGGAACAATACAGTTGTGAAGATATACTTTTTGATGACTACGAGTAGAAGAAAGTGAGATAAATATTTTTGTTGTGATCAGTAAATTAGATAAAATCAAAAGTGATTTCGACACTAATGCCAGTCCCGGTGCTAACGTACCGGTAGTAGTCGTATCATAAACTGTTAACTATCGATTCAACCTTGCAAACCCTGCACATTATTAAATATACGAGGTATCAATTCTTTAATAAAGCATAGATTCTCTGGAAATTTCCTGTTTTTAAACTTTTGATTGACTCGTAATTGAAATTTATAACTAAATCACTAAATAAGTCACTTTTCAAATATGAAGGTTAGCATTGATCACAGAATAACCTCATATTTATTCCTATTCTTGGCTAAGGATGTGATAAATAAAATGCTAGCGATCTCGACGTTAAGCCATTAGGAATCTAGAGATATGAGTGATCTAACTAGGTCACTTACAATCTGTATAATCTTGTTATTCAGTGAATCGAGCGTTGATCACACGCCAATTATATGAAACCTTCCACATACATTCCACCTTCCACATTACCTATAAAACTCAATTTGAAATATCAATTAGTTTTTCATTAATTATGAATTTGTGAAAACTCTAGGCTAAAAGTTTAGTTTTCAAGAGTCTGGACATTCAACGCCTTCTTTAAAGATGGTTTTGAAAAGTTATTTTGAAGAAAAATCAATGACTATTTTGAAAGACCGTTAAATTTTAAAATTTCAATTAAAATCGGAATTTTTTCACTAATTAGGTCTCAGAATCCTCAATGATTTATTCAAAATGATAAGGTCATAGAATATAACCCTATAAACGAATATGAGCTCAATAATAATGACCTGATTATAGAAAGTTATTTGATATTTATAGAAAATCAATGAAAATTGAATTTTCATAAGGTTTTAGAAAGTTATAAAAAATAATAAAACAAATTTAATTTATTCACATCCCTAATCATTAAATTTTATATATTTCATTATTCTCTATAGATTAAAAAACTTATAAAGAATTCCTTTTTTGGGCCGAAATACCAATATATCGATAAATAGACTATAATTTTTAATTCATATTAAACAAAAATATAAACTTAGAATGAATCAAATTTCCGTGTGGGCAGTAATACCGGGTTTATTTGATTTGATTTTTGATGCTAATAGAGTTCTAAAAGTTTTGATATAAAACTAGAAATTCAGAACACCTAGAAATACCTAAAAATATGACTATTTGTTAATCCCTAACCCCCGCAAGTGTTTGTATGTATTAGTGCCTCGATTTTAAATTGAATACAAACACGATATAAAGTTTTGTTAAATAAACAGTATTACAAATATAACCTGGAGCATCAGTTCCTTATTAGATATGAACCAAACAATTATGGAAAGATTTAAACAAACTTTAAAAGTTTCTATTTTGTAAGGAAATTCAAATATAAAACTAGAATCGCTATCAAAGAATCACATCGTTCTGATAATTACAAACACAGAAAATCAAAAATGCTTACCAAAAGAATAATAGACCCATAGATAAGAAACTTGGACTCAATTTTCACACCACTTCTCACTTAATGAAATAATTTTTATCCGATTTAATAGAATTTTGTATCAATTATTGACTTAAGTATTATGCAAATAAAAGACGGCATCAGTCGAGTGACTCGTTTTGGCTCTACGTTTACCTTCAATTTCTTAATTCGAAAGTCGATAAGACGTCACTCATTCCTCGTGGTCTTAGAGTCTTAGACTGTTTTCTTAAGAATCTTCGCGAATCACTATCTCTCGGAATCCATGGCTCGCTTTCGGTTTAATAGACTGATAATTTCATTTTCCATTTGCTCGATATTATTCATTAATCATGTTTTAATGCTCTGATATGTGGGTCTAATCATCAGAAGTACAGCAAATCATTATTAAAGTTTGATTAAATGATTAAATTATGTTCAGATGAAGTCATTTGCAAATTAATGGAAAAAATATTGACATTTTATGGCAATTATTCTGATTGAAGGCTTCAATATTTGCGAGGACACAGTTCGGTGACATTTGTCTCATTCGATTAGATGTTAATTCAGATCATTTAACGCACTTTTCTTAGACCATCTAAATCGAGGGGACAGTCAGTCGTCTATACTGACGAAGGTTTGTTTGATTCGACTGAATTCACTTTCAAAGCGAATAACCAAGCTACTTATTCTATCTTTACACTCCAATGACCATAACAAAATTCCTAATCTATTCCGTGTTTATCAGTCCAAACACGTATCATGGTCATTTGTCATCCATTCAAATGCAAATTATGAAATCGAGTTGCGAAACCTGTGCCCTCCCGTTCACAATGTGCTGGATATTCTGGATATTCTGGATATTCCTGTAATTCCTGTAACAGAATTCAATTGATTGAATAATGCGTTTATAAGAAAAAATTCTTATACTTCTATTCTTATACGAGTCTATACTAGTATTCTGTGCATTGAATATGAAATAACACAAGAAATAGATTAATAAATCAATGAATCGCTGAACAAATAATAAAACCATTTTAGTATTGCGAAACACATTAGTTGTGCAGACCTTTCCAATATGTAATCGTTTGTCGGATGTAATGCTACAAAAAAAATGTTATATAACAATAAAAATTGTGGAATAACTGAAATTTTGATATTTTCGTGATTTAAATATAATATTCTGAACGATATTTAGAAAATGATCTTTAATTTGATACCACACACAATTACCTCGATTATAGTATTATTATATAAATGTATTTAATTTTGAATGAAATGATATTCGAAATGCCAAACGTGATTGAATGCTAGAGCCTATGATTGGCTGAATCCGGGTCGGGAGGAATCGGTGATTCTGTGATTTGCATTTCATACAACTGCAGGAATTCTCCATCAGATGCCAAATGAGTTGATTGTTTAATAACCTAATAAAGATGTTGCCCAGCATTTGATAGCCTTGAATACAATGATCCCAACAAATCACTAGTTATTCAATTTGGGAAACAATAATCTAATCCGAGCTCGAGATCAGAGATCATATCTCAAATGCAAAACTGATTTTTTTGGCAAATCATAAATGCTTTGTTTGCATTGGATTTTGATCTTTTATAAGATTTCAATTTTTTTTATCGTCTCATCCAATAAATCAAAATTCATTTTAAATTAGTTTTTGAGTCTTTATTTGAAGAAACCATCCATTGTTTTATCAAATCTCAGCCAAAGACTTGTCATATGTTGTGAAAGATAAGGAATTTTTTTTTTACAAAACCTTAAATATGAAAATAAGCCGAATATGAAGTGTTCGAGAATTGGTCGTAGAAATAGCGAGATATAATCGGAAATTTCAAATTCAATTTTGGGTGTCGATTATGGATATGACGGACTCATTCAATTCAATAAAAATACCATGATAGTTATCATAAGTTGTTTTCGATGTCAATCTTTATTTGTTAAAAACCAAAATGCTTTTAAACCGATGATTGAAATCTGTTATGAAATTCGTTATCGATATATGTTTTCAGTATCGATGTCTTCAATAGACAAAACCTAAAACCTTTGTTTGATATACATTTGATTGAATTTCGATTATACCCGGATTGACAATTAAACCATTGTTTTTTGGAAGGTAGACCAATATAAAGTTGCTCATTAGATGTGAAATGACCAAGTTAGTCTCTTGGTTTGATGATATCACTTGAATGGTCATCTTGATTCTTGTAAATCACACTTATGTAGACCGTATGTAAAGCCTTGGTCTTTGATTAGATGAGTAAACAGAGACATCAAAACAACAAAATTTTCCTCCATTTCCAATTAATCATTAAAACAACCTTGGTTAATTTTGTTATTTTTGTGATAACAGGTTTCCTCTTAATGAAAGGTAATAATAATGATGCTATCAATTACGGTGTTGTGGTATACATTCAAACACAATAACCTAATCAGCCCATTGTGAGCCTAACATCAAGTATTGTCTTCTGTTAAACCACTTCTAAAATGACATCAATAGATAATTGATTGATCATTTCAGTTGAAACCTTGTGAAACCAAAGGAATCGATTTCAGGTTTCCGTCACATTTTGTTTCAATCAATTATCTATTGAACTATTCAATGAAGTGGGAGTTCTTCGGAATCACTATTTATATAATATCTATCGATGAATTTAAATATAGCTATGATTTTTGGTCAAAATGATCGAGATCACCGTTTTGTCCTTATTTCAAGTTATGTAAGTAAAATAAAGTTACAAGAACATTTCAACTTTTGTCTGATTACCGATTAGTTACATAATATTTATGTAAGATTTTCTCGTCTATGTAAGTTTTTTAAAAATAAAATTCTATCCGAAC
>JAQGAJ010001175.1:0-10740 GCA_034689365.1 Liebstadia similis
CAATGTAACTAAACTTGGAATATATTTCATTAATTATAGACCACTTGATCTCACATTTTAGGCCCTGAACTGCATTTCCAATCAAAAGGAAAATTATTTCAATCAATAAATAATTGATACAAATATGAAGAACAAGGTCTGAATTCTATTTCATTAATGAGAGTTTTGAAATAATTGAAATTCAATTAACGAATGATTGGTTTGAATTGATTTTGGAGGAGATCTTAAATGCTTTATCAATAGAAAGCGTTTTTCTGGTGAGTCGTTGGGATATATTATTTTGCAAACACTTGTTCTTCTCATTTGCTGAAAATCTCACTTCTGTTTAGGCATTCATTACGATATGCGAAGCGATAAATAAGTTTATAAATAATTTTACGTCAAATCTTAAAGCAATTCGTTCTTTCATTCATTCATATATTCATTTAAACGGAAAGTAATTTGAAAAATAATTTTATTTTAATTACTCTTTCATTTAGTCGTAAACGAGAGAATTCATTAATAAATTATTTAATTTTTATCTAAATATTTATTTAAATTTGTATTTTAATATCGTTTTTCTCGAATTGATATGAAATTTATGAATAATTTTCCACTAATTTTGGTTAAAATCTTAATAACTTTGCTCTCAATTAGGGCTAAACTTATAAATAAATTAGCGATTAATTAGGTCTCTGGCCTTGGGTCGGGTCCCGAGCACTGAACAGAGCCCATGAGAGTCTATCAAAGCCCGTGATACCAAATTTGGCAATCATTTAGACTCATTTGGTTTGATAAACTTGATATATTGCCAATTGATTCTTGATTTTTATTAGAATTTATGTGAAGTTCTCTTAAAACAAATTATTTGACATTTCTCTCACTAATTAGTCAACAAAAGTTAGTCTCCCTCTCAGTCCCTCTCCACTGCCTCTCCTCAGATACCTGTCCTCTGAATTCCAATTACAAAATAGTTGAGAGAATTAAAACATATTTTCAATTCACGTGATTCTGTCAAATAAGCGAGGAATTTATCCCTCACTTCACGTCACAAATCGGATTACGATTACGATTATTAACTTTTTTTTGCCTCTAATTGAAAACGATATCTAACTCTCGAAAACAGACAAAACTTGACTTCACTTTAATGCAAATTTACTTTTTAGTGATCATTAGTTTAGTGAAAATGTCTGAGAATTAAAGAATTTGGTTGGAAATGACAGAATCGGGCCGAAGGCTAGGGTTGATCTAACTTGAATCCAGACATTTAACATGTTTAGAATGTCAGCAGAGATGTCTATATTAGGATCTTTTCGTGTAATCCCTCGAGTAAAACAACTTTCACTGAATTTCCCTCTTTATAAGTCTATAATAGGATTCTATGGATAGGAAATCCTTAGCCGGTTATAAACTATCTCATCCTCGTTGGATAAGAAGGTTGGGAACCCCATTATTGTATAGAACCCCCAGGTTTAGACATCCCTGAATGTTAACTAGGTACTTTGGGCTACTTTTAGTTGCATTCTTAGCTTTATTACTGAAATGAGCCAACAATTCAATGATTTTTCACACATCGCTTTGCAAAACAAGGGAAACAGTCGTAAAACATGCAATGATTTATAACCCAATTGGGCTAACAATAAGAGGAAAGACAGTAATTAAGCCAATGATATGAAACCCCTTTAAATGGAAATCATTTAGAATTTATTTAATGGCTTTTGTTTTTACTTCTGAACCAAACAAAAGGCTATCGTTTAGTGTTTTTCAAGTGATTATAACAAATGAATTGAATTGAATTAAATATAAATATTTATTTCCATCGGAATTGAATTGAAAGCCAAAGAGGAGTAAATGATATGAGTTTTGATGAGAGCACAGGTATAGTAGAGGTAGAGCACAGGTATAGCACAGTATAGCTAAACGATAATTATGTTTTTAAACATTTTAAAAGCGCTTAAAAGCCATTAGTCTTTGCATTATTTCAATTGAATCGAGTTATTCGACGTATTATTAACGCCTATTTGCGATCAAAAGTCTTCAGTCAGACCTGACTTTTTGATTACGGGTTCGGTCCCTTCATTCTGTTCTCCCTCTCCTCTCCTCTCCCTATCCTCTCAGTGGTTCCGATGTGTGGGCAGTTGTTTAAGCCATCAATTTATAAATGTTTGTCTGTGTTTGCCATTGAGTTATGGCTTTTAAAAACAGATAATAATTATATTTGAGTTGTTATTACAGATTCTAAAGACAGTCAATAACCAAACACTTTTAGCCCTTCAATGGTTGGGACCGAACAGTGATTCCAATGATTTCAAGACATTCGAGTGATTCTCGAGTTAAAGGCACTCAAAAACAGGCCTTAATTAGGAAAACCTGTGGATTCGCACAGATTTTTATCAATGATTGAAAGCGATTTCGAGGACAAAGCGGTCACTACGGGTGAAGAATATATATGAGCCCTGACTGGGAGGGCCGATGAGGGACCGGTCAGAGCACAGACTCTGCCGTTGATTAAATTATATCTTTCCGATTGAGTTCAAAAATATTATGATAAAAGATGTTTCAAACGTCGGATTAAGTTTACAAATGTTTTTTAAGACTAATTTCTGTCAGACATCGGACGCACTCCTTGTCGTCCGACTCCTGCCGTCCGACTCCTGTCTGAGACTCAGGTATTGATTCAAATGTAATTAAGTTTAATGGAAATGATTGATCGCTTGGTATTCATTGGTATTGATCGCCAAAAATAATATCATTTGTTTTGCAAACACTTAATCAAAAGTCGAGTGAAAAGTGAACACAAAATTATGTCTGTCTTTGAAATGCAAAACAAACCACAAATGCTTTCATTGTTGTTGAGCTCTGGCCTCAGGTCTTGAGGTCTGTCCGTTCAATGGTGTAAATGGTGTTAAGAAGTATATCACAATCACATTATTATATGATTGGCGCCGATAGTCAGCGGGAGTCGAGTGTAGGCCAGAAGAACGCCAGTCAAGGGATAGGCAGGTCTTAACTCTGAAGAACAGAACAGACTTTAAGACTTTTGTATTGGGAACTCCTCTAACGAGGCATACGTTAGACCTCTTGGACCTCATCTCAAAACAGAACCAATTCGTTAAACCAATGATCCGTTTCGTACAAAAACTGTTAAAAATTTCTTTATGGCTAAAGACCACCACTGAATAGCCACCCGTCCGTCCGTTTCAATGGCGTGACCTTCGCTTAATGGCCCGGTTATGTATAACATGGGCAGAGACTGGTGTGCAATATGTTCGGACACACTCTTCGGCCGAACACAACTCAGTCGACAAAACAGAAGAAAACATTTTTTCATTAGAAAAGAGAATACTTTGGGTTAAAGATTATAATTTAGAAATACTTTCTCTTTCGTAAACTATAATTATTTCTCTCTCTTTCAGTAATAAACTATTAGAAAGACTTTTAGTGTCAGTTAGAAAATAGAAGAACCACTTCAAGGATTACCTGAGTATTGGTCACCCCTTCATCTGAACGGCTGAGCTCTGATGGATAGACCAAACAAAATAAACTAATTTATAATTATAGACAAGTTTTGCGATTGTCTTATAATTAAAGACTTATTTCACTGCAATTATAGCCGTTTTGGACCAAAACTAGTCCGAAATTAAGCGAAAAGTTTTTGAAACAAAATTATTAGAAATGTTTTCACAAAAGAATAGTTTGTAATTAAAAGTAAAGCAATTGTTGTTAAACACAAACGAAACAACAGATTGTAATACATTTGGTATGAATTTAAGGCTAATTCGCTCGGAATTAGTCTACTATTCAATGAGAAGTAATTCAATTTCACGCTAATTATGCAAATTTTCACTGCATTTCGACTACAATTATGTTAATTTTGTTAATTTAAGTGACACTAAATCGCTTTTAACTAAGTCCGAGCTCAGTCGACAATTCACTCAAATTTCAGATCAATTTTCGGCTCCTTCTCTAAAATATCTCAAATGGCAAGAAAACAGTTGGCGTTCTCGACCTTAAGAATAATATTTTTGGAAAGCATTTAATAAATTATCCGAAAAACGATTCAAAACTAGACTCAAAGCGACAAAAATTAGCCGAAAAGTCGACTCAAATTTCAGAACCATTTGAGACCACAAATACATTTCCATTCGGATCTCGTTTTGTGTCGATTATGTGCGACAAACAAAAACATATAATCAATAAAAATAAAAGTTAAATCATTTGTCAAAACAAGTGCTTAATAGTGAATATAATTAGTAAACTATTGGTTAATGAAATTTGAAGTGAAAACGAACAAAAGTTTATTACCTTTTTGTTGGATTCACTCGTTTTATGCTTTACTAGGTTTGGTGTAAATGAGCTCTTAGTTAATGAATTGTCGTTTTAGGGCCTTTAGGATAGCATATGATAGCAAACTATTGCCTTTTGTTGCCATCAATTTCAACCTTTCAACTTTTAACTATACACCTATCGATGAAAAGTGAATATTCTTATGCTCTAACGGCTCCAAATCATGCGATTTATTAATAAATTCTGTTAATTCATTGCAGGGATGGACAGCTAATTGTCTCCCATATGTCCATCACTAGAGCAGATATTTTTGGTGAGTTTGTAGTCATTAGAGTCGAGTCAAAGCCTTTTCCACTTTTAATAGTCTTGTAATTCATTTCTAATGGCATTCGTTTGTGATTTACATTATCTGTTGTTGTGTCACAACATTAGCGCCAATACTGAGTCCGTCCTCTCCTTTGGGTTCACTTACTTTCACTTTATTTTTGTTGACTTGTATTACAAAACTAATGAATATATGATTGTATTCTCATATTTATTATTTCTTCGAAACAAAAGCTAAGAATTAATAATAATTTTATCGCAATTCGTATATAATTTGCTTCTCTTTATTGCACACATAAACTCATAAATACATCAAAAGTCAAGAATTAATGATTCTTTAAAAGCGTTTTCATTGCCTCAAATGTTATAAATTCCCTCGTTTTCCATCACTTTTACAAAAATGTTAAAAATTATTTATGAAATATCATGAACTAAGTGAATATATTTATAAACTGAATCTATTTTATGGTTTGAACACAAGAGGTATGATATTTGGGATAATTTTTCATAAGATTCACAAAAAATGCGATTATTTGGCCGTTAATTAAGATATTTAGCGATGGATTACAGCATCGATTGGAAGGGAAGGACTCGAGGGTTCGCTACCTTTTCCTCGAGACCAACGAATTATTTGATATTATTTTCATAAATTTCTTTTATGAGAGGAAATCTTTAAATTTCGTTTAATGATTGCCCAAAAGCCTCGTTTTATATTCAATCGCTGCCAAAAATGAATTGTAATTATTAGCCATTATTAAAAGTGTTTAATCATGTGTTTTGACTCTCGATTTGCAATTTCAAGTGATTTAAAAAGTGTTTATAATTTGTTATATTTATTGCTTGGCTTTGATTACATACCACTGGTATCAGAGAAGAGTCAATAACTTGGTATTAATGGCATTTGCATGAACTAACTTCTAGTGACTTAAGTTAACGCCATTTGAGGTAACTTAACGTAACTTTCGGTAAGTTTCGGTAGCTTTGAGTAACTTTATATAACTCTTGGAAACTTGCGATGACTAGGAATTAAAAATTATAATAATGATGATTTAATTGAGACGTGAGATCATATGTTAATCACTTATTCGAGACTTGAATCTTGTCAAATATTTTGTTGTTTTGGCTCAATCTTAAGTCGATCTTATATTAACTTCAAAGACGATGAAAATCTCTTTTCAGTAATTTATAATAAAGTTGCAATTTTTAGAAACTTTTTAAATAACCAAAAAGAGTTGAGTTTTGCTCAAACTCTGCCCTAAACTAATCGATTATAATTTTGTTTGAGCTGTCAAACCATTAATTAAAGTAATTGAAAACAATTTTAATTATTTGTTAAACAATTTTAGCTGCGATTGAATGTGAGCTCCAAATGAGATAATTATCAAATGACGGGAGTATTCATTAAATATTCTCTTTTCACTCATTATTCTTAAGATCTGTTAAACTTTTTTTGTGTAAAAAGAGAGAAGTTTTTTAAAAATTCGAAAATAAAGAGAAAATTTGAGATTAATTTGTGATAATTGAGTCAATTTGTGAGACAACAGAACCAAACGGTTCGCCAGTTTTGTACTCAATATAAGTCACGTTTTGTGCGATCGCTTCCAAACTAATTGATAAGTACTTTGAATAAGGATTTCATAGATTTTTTTAAACGAAATATTTTTGGGTCCAATCGAGCGACTTATCTGCCGATAGCTCTCCGTTTGAATATTTTTCAGATAAAATAATCGCAAAATGAATTAGATTTTCAATTAGAGAGAAACAGAATTTCGTGGTAAAGCACTTAACACATCGGGACTGAGAAGTGAACGATAAATGAGATAATTAATAGTGGACTGGAGTTTAGCTCAACTCAAGCCGTCACGTGCTTAACATAAATTGCCATGTTAAATCGCTCAAATACTATATATTAGCCAATTTATATACACTCGGCTAACTATCCTCGAGATCCAAACTAATTAATTTGATGACTCAGATCATACGATACTTTCATCCAGGGATCAAATGAGACCGTTTCCAACTCATCCCTATCTCGTTCAATATGTTCACTTCATTTTGCTTATCGTCGCCAATGACTTCTTCTCTCGATATTCTCCGAGTCTTTAAATCGAGTGAATTTAGTAAATCAAGAATTGAGATAAAGCGAGTCATTCCTATTGACGCGATGTCTAATACACTCTGCTATTGAAGTAACGATTCGGCGATAGTTTCGGATAATAAACGCGATCATTGCTTATGAGTAACGAAGCAATTAAGGGGAATGTCTAAGAATGAACTGTCTTTGAGTGCCTTTGACTGGCTTTGACTACCTTTGATCTCATGGATCTTCTAGTTGTGGATCTTCTAGATCTAGTGGATCTGCTGGAATCCAGTGCTGGATCTTCTCGATTGCCAGATCACTGATACATAGCTGAGCACAACTGCTAAGTACTAACTACTCTTCTAATTAATGAGATGGTGTTTGGCAGCGATTCTTATCCCCGGTCCTAATGAGGGGACAACCCATTCAACCCTTTGAGGCGATAGTCAGTACGCGTGAGACGAAGGCGTTTATGATTTTATTGTTGCTTTGAGGCCAATCTGAGCCCAATCTGATCGCTTAAATCTGATTATCTTTTTGAATGCCATACATAGAGAAGACTTATTTTATTACTTTCACATTTTATTGACTCTAATCATCCACTTTTATCTGAATTCTGAACTTTTTAAAACTCTTTACGAGTAATTTTTGAATTTATTGCTCATATTTATGATAATTTTGTGCCGAGAGTTGAGACTAACGTCTGGCCTCTCGTGTCAGACCTCTTGTCAATCCTTTTGCCATCTCTTCCAACAAATTATCGGCGATTTGTTGGATAGCCTTCAGATCGCTATAACTCTAATCTTATATAACAAATCGTATTAGAAGTTTGAGAGACTTGAGACACAATTTGCCATTGTTTCTCAACAGGTTATTGCTAGAGGAAAATCGCCAAATGGTAAGTTTTGTGGACATGGAATTCAATTGGTTTTATGATCAAAGAAAGAAGAAGAGAATATCCGGGCGTTTCATATAATAAAATGAATTGGTTTTAGTCGTTAAATTTGGTTTAGAGTTGGGATGTGAGAGACATAAACACAAATATGCATTGAATTCATCGCGAATTTATCAAAACTTATCGAGTCTAAGAACTTCCAGTGCCAAAGACTGTCTCGAACACTGTCCTTGATAACTCTGATAACTCGATTTCTGTCACTTCAATTCTAAGCAAAGATGAATTTGAATTTAATTATTGATGTAATAATTACTTCACTCCTAAAACCTGATAAGAATTAAAAACAAGATAAGTTAAGAATCAGATCCGGTGTTTGATTAATAAAAATTTGATATTCCTTTCAACCGAACACTAAAAGGCCTGTTATATAGACTGAGTGCTCAACACTTGGCCGTAGTTTTTGTTGAAAATTCTTCGGGAGATTAAATAGCGAGCGATCGCAAGCGTTTAACTTTTATTCTTCGCTCTTTTGCGGTAATAATATTTTTTTGATTTTCCTCTTCGGCCCTAAAAAATACTTTTACCCACACTTTGGGCGCTAATCATTGGTCTGTCTTCTGATCTGTAATGAGAGATGAGATGAGAGATGCGAGCAATGCCTGAATTACATCTCGAGTCCTAAACTATAGACTATTTTTAATGAATTTTAAAACTAATACTTAAATCGCTTTTATATTTGACTCTAAATTATTAAATTACATAATAACTAAATAATAACTAAATCAGAAGAATCTCTGGCTTTAGTGCGTTTGGAAACAACACTAATAGGAAGGCAACAAAATTATTACTATAATCATGGGCTAAAGTATATCCTATTGGGAGAGTGTTTCGTGGATTTGTGTGTAAGTCATCATAATTTTAATGCCCTTTTTGGCCATAACTTTAAGTATTATTACAATAAAAGTTGGAACCGATTCGCTGTTAGACTCAAATAAAAGTCAGAAAAAATAAGAAAAATTGTTATTTAGAGTCAGATCTGTTGAAGAGTCGGAACGGACTCAACCGACGGACTCTTCAGGACTCGAACTGATTGGATAATTCCAATCCTCGGATGGCTATTAAACGATGTCTTAATTTGAGATTTGGTTCGCTTTTATGACTCAATAAACAATTTAAAGAAACTGAAAGAACTGATCGCTAAATACAACCGACGGGTAATACAAATGACCGGCAATTTGTTTCTTATATATCGGTTTTAATTCTGGGCTCGCATTGACTTAAACGCATAAATATGTAAATTGTTTTACAAATCATATAAATATTGGTATCCCTTAAGCCTTAGGGCTAACCAACGATTGGCTGAGAGCACAGCCATTAGTCTCTTAGGTATTATTGATCTTAATAGACGATAATTTCGATTCTTTTCAAATTTCTCCACTTTATTACGATTATTATTATTATTATTATTACCTCCGATACTATCTCTCACTTAGGCCTCGATTCTCAATCACTTTGTTTCAGTTGTTTATTAGTTAATACACTAATAGTCGGTTTCCGAAGAAGAGGTTCTCTTCGTTCGAGACCTTAAATATTAAGTTATTATCGGTTTTCTGACTCTAAATAAATGCAATTTTTATTCTTAGCGAAAACCAATTCTCGTTATTCTCGATAATAGTTTGTATTTTATGGCTTCGCCGACAGACTATAAAGAAATGTATAATTGTTTCAAATAATATACGTTTGAATGAGAAATGGATTTGAGATGTGATTGTGTTTTGGATATCGTCGACAGTATTCACGGCTTTTTGGCTATAATTGTTTGAATAATTGTTAAATTGTTAAAAGTATTGATATTTTGCTTCTTTATAAACAAAAATATTAATGTGAATGTTGTGCCGATTGATGTTTACCTGTGCTCCGGGTCTTTGGGAAACATGGACTCAAAGTTAACATCAAAGCAAACAATAAGAGAAATGCAATTTTCTCACTGGCTTTCAGTCATGTATTTATGCACGAAATGTGTTTCTGTTTTTAATTTTCTTTGACTGTTATTTGCATTTCTTATTAACTAAAATAATTGGCATTTAGTTTCACATCAAATAATATCCGATTTATTCAAATGAATCGAAAATATATTTATTATAAACACTTGAAGTCATGAATAACTCTTAAAATTAGCTGAAAAATTGATAATTATTATTGAATATAACTATCGAAACATAAATTACTGGCGTTTTGTGTTTGCGATCGACTAAACGTAATAAACATAATAAACATTTTATTCATTAATTCAATAAATTGAAAGCATTTTAGTTTAAATTGTTTTTCTTATTGTTTTTTGTGACTGAGCTCTGAGTTCGTTGAATACGAGATTAACAGAACTGTTGAGACCTTATTGTAGTTCACGACTCGGTTCCCGCAATCGGTTCCCATTCCTCGTCAATAAATTCTTTGCCAAATGTCAGCCAAGCCTTAGCTAAAGCCCTAATGACGAGTCTGATCGTCCAAATCATGCAAATCGAGGTAAATCTGCAACAAATCTGAACAAAATTTCAGACCAAATGCTAGAAAAAGTAAATTTTATTGAAATCATTAAAGTTTTAGTTAGAAATTCAATATTTAAATGTCTTATAAGCCAAAACCTATTGGTTCCTGGTTCAGTAGCATTCAAATTTAGCCCTTGATACAATTATCTAGAGCTGAAATACGCAAATTGAGTGCGTGATTGTCTCCGATCATATGAACATATCTACAAAATGCAAATTATCGGCCGATTTATGAATCGAAACGAAGAGCCAAATCAGTTATCATTCATTAATTTAGCGTAAATTGAATTAAATTAGTTATTCATTGATTGCAAGTCTCGGCAAAAACTTTTTGTTCTTCCATAAAATGAATATTCATTGACTGAAAACTTCTTTCACCTTATTTTTATCGGAGACAGTGTTCAACAAATTATCGTTTCAGACGTTTATAACTTTTTATTGCTTCGGATTTGGTTTATAATTACTTTACTTTCAAATTAACTGAAAATCAGTTTCGAATTAAACGTCAAATATTTGTTTTTATTCAAATTCAAAGTGCAATAAAGTTATCGCCAGTTTTAACTAATCGCTTGAATAAATCAATTGCTTATTATTCAAAATTATTTAATAGTATTACTAAAAATGTTGTT
>JAQGAJ010001176.1:0-10740 GCA_034689365.1 Liebstadia similis
CTGGTCTTTGCATAAAACAAAAGACAACGTATATTAAAAATAATAATAATATGAAAATAAATTATTCAATATTTTTCCTCTTTGGCAGACATTCTGTCCAAACGGGCCAAACATCGCAAAGATCGCAAACATATTGCCATTAATTAAATTAATATCAATCTCACAAATATTTACCTCGAAATTAATTCTCGATTCGTTTCGATTAATCATTTGAACACTTCTTAACAGTTAATGGTATCGAGAAATAGATTCAAATGATAACAAATTTTCAATTGAAATCATTTGTAGAATATTATTAAGAATCAGATTTGAATGAGAACTGAATGGAGAGAAATGAGTGGAAACACAAATCAAGAAAATAGAAGACAAACAAAAATAATTGATTGAATGCTCTTTAATATCGTTTCTTAGTTTTATTTCGTGAAACAAAAAGTTTTTATTTGAATAAAACTTTTTCATTCATTGAAAACCATTAGTTCTGAATGACATTTGAATTTTGGATTTGTTAATAAGCAAAGCAAAGCATATGGTTGTGGACGGGATGAGCAATGGATGAACACTGGATGTGCAATAGATGTGCAAATGGATGCTCGAGATCACTGACCTTTGATGGCATTACTGGATAAGGAAGAAGATATAATTTATATTGAAAATTTGCAATTTCCAAGTTCTTCTTCTTTTACATCTACCTAAACATTTGACAATTTCAATCTTGAGACACTTATCATGGCCATCTTGTTCATTTTTGGCTAATTCTCAAAGCTTGGTCTGAATAAACATTATATATTATATATTTTAATGACCTGATTATGTAATTAGTAATTAAATACAATCGGAAAATATTTACTCATTAGATGTGATCCGAGACTCGCTCTCAGAACTAATTAGCTCTGAGTTTGTAAAGTCTGGCGAATCGGCATTCAATCCATTGAACGCTTCAATTGTAATAAAGAAAACTAAAGATTTCTATCCTTTCAAAAATGTGATGAATGAGGCGACAAACCCGACGGTACGACCCCTTCCACTCTATTCCAGTCGATTTACATTTGCATTGTTCTAATCAAATGTTTTAATTCAAAACACATTTTTAAATGGTTTAAAAAAAACTTTTGACACAAATTTATTAAATGAATATCTGTTTCATTCATTCATAAGTTTTTTTTAAAGCAAGAAATTTCTCTCAAAGGCTATAGAAAGTGAAATAAAGGCATACTTTAAATCGTTTTAAATTATTTGATATTTTTCACACTCAATGGTAACATAGGTTAATATATTCTTAAGGGCGAACTGATGGCTTCAATTTCCACGATCGAAATTCCTGTTCGGTCATATTGTAAAATCGAGTGATGGATCTCTGGATCTCTGGAAGATTCTCTTCGTTTTGTATCGATTTTAAATCGATCTGACATTAAATCCATTTCAAACTTCAAATTGATTACTAATTTAAACTAAATTTTGAAGAAATTATGAAAATTCATATCTATCTTATAAACAAAGCGTTTAATTGCATGGATAATCAATTTGAAGACTATAATTATGGTGTTATTGTTTGACCACTACTGGCATACGATTAGTACCTATAATACAATAATATCATGTCATTAAATAGCGAATGACGAGGAGGTGTGCGGTCAGTGAAGTGAAGTTGGAGTCACGAGAGAGAGGATAGCAATGAAGCCATGGAAGCGATCCAAGACTATGATCACTATGAAGATGGTTCTCAGTGTTGGGCTGTGAGGGTCAGCATAGAGTTTGGTGAGATCTGAGCCAATTTTCTATCCGCACCACTGGGCTGTCAGCTCCGAAATGGGGTGTCAGAGGATATTTATGACGCACAAAGACTCGACTCACGTCCAGCTCAGCTCAACATAACTTTTGCCTTAATATCAGTTTGGAAACCAACTCGAAGGCTGACTCGAGACACAACTCTTGGGGAGAGGGAGAGAGCAAAGAGGCTCACTTTGGAAAGTATAGTATCTTTTAGATAGTGGTAAAGTGAGTACATTATATTGCATTTAAGCCCAGAGTAATATGTGTGCCGTCTTTAGTCTTTAGTTTCTCAGAGCTCGAGCCAGAGCTCAGTTCAGCTCAGAGTCAGTGTTCTTGTTGTTGATCAGGAGAGTTGCCGTCAAATATTGGCCATTTATCTCAGTCAGACTTATGATACGCCCGTTTCCTAGACCTTTAGGGCCTCACCGACAATGAAAAAGAAAAGTATTTGCGTTAATGTAACGAAAAAAATTAGGGAATTGTGAGCCCTCTCTCTATACCCATAGTATATCAAATGATTAACTGTTGGAGTCATATATTTCTCGATTCAAATACATTAGAAAATACGAGAATTGCATTGATTTTGTCATCATTTCAAACATTGATTTACTTTAATACTTGACTTGACTAATAAATAAATTTGTAATTCTTTTTCTAATTCAAAACATTCACCAGATTTAGGAGATTCGACAGATTCGGCTCAAATTAATTTTTATCCTTTGCTTTCTTTTCTCTCCCGACTCAATATATCAAATAATTTGAACATGCTCAATTTTTCACTCTAACTTTGATCTGTTTATTTGATTTTTCTTATTGACAAGACTATTGATTTAGGACTCAAATGGAAGACTAGTGGATGACTGGTGTATGACTAGTGGGCCCTCTATTCAGGTGGCAAACCATATCTTAACCATATCTTAAGTGGAGGTTTAATAATATATAATTTAGAGGATCCCACAAATTGTGTACAAATTCAGGTCTAAATTGGGTTCAAATTGTATGGTTTGAGGCGAGCGCTCACACACTTATGATATTATGTATCGCCGCTGTCAGCCAAAGGTCTGCCACCGAGTAAGCTATCAAAGGGTCAGCTGAGGTCAGTGTATATCTTACTACTGGCTCTACTGGGCATTGGCTCTGATAGTGGCCGACACGGCTGTTCACTTCGAACCTGGTTATAGATCTAACATTAAATTCACGCAACACTAGAGCACAGACACCGATGGCTGGTATGACTCCCCCGAGCAAACTATTGACAAACATTGTGCTGTTGTTTCAATGAGGACTATGAGGACCGGTATGTATAAAATTTATGACTACTTTGGGATGCATTAGAGTCGATGCGTTTTATTGCCGGTGCGATACTCCAGAGCTGCCCATCCTTTCACTCATTGTCTGATAGAATCAGAAGTTGGCTTTGGAATCGAGTCTGCGGTGATGTCCGCACTTCTGTCAATACAATTGATGTTTTGATGCTTTTGATGTCAAATACAGAAATGCAATAATAAAGCAATCATTTGTTGGAATGAAAGGAACTGTCGTTTGCGGTACTAAAGGGTTGTAGTGGTGGCACAGCTCGACATAGTTCTCGACAGAGCTCTCGAGGTGTGAATTCGATCGAATACCAGTTAATATGTGACTTAGTCTGACAGCCAATTGGTTCTTAGCTAACTGTGAGAGATGTGTCGCCCGAGTTGTCGGCTCAGAGACAAATTGATGCTATATTTCCCAACGGAGTACGAGTGCGGCCATCGTTGCACACATAGACACAGATCAGGTCTCTCTTCTATCAACTTTGTCTATGCATCAAATTGAATGCACACAAAACCTGGTCAGCCGTGACGTACAACTACTTTACCATTCGGTTCTTCAAAGCGAGTCTCATCTCATTTGCTGTTTTATATGACATCGAGATTGTATGCAATTCGATATGCGATTGCATTTTCAAGAAGAAGTCCCTCACGTCTTGTCAGTGGCAGAGAGCCATCACTGGCAGCACTGGCACTAACCTACCGACACCAGAGCCACGGCCACCACTTCTGCCAAATCTGCCACTTCTTCCCTAATATTATATCATATATTCATCCAATACTGCATTGATTAAACTCGTATCTCATGCTATGGTTTGGTTATAATTTGCAAACCAAGACCTAAGACTCAGCAAAACCTTTGCTCATAAATATTCTAAACTGAAAGGCCGTCAGAAAACAGAGGCATTCAATGTTTGATTAATAGCCGATTCACTTATTTGTTAAATAATATGAGAGTCACAAAAATGGTCTTAAAATTAGTTAATATAGGGATTATCGGCCCTCAATTGGCTCAGCTCTGATGCCTCGGTGTATGTCTCGGCACATGTTATACCAATAAATCAAAAATGGTTCGCGTTTTTGCCCGAATCACAACCGCAATGGTTAACACACTGTTGAAACTGAAGAATCAAAAGAAGTTTTGCCGAAAGCTATAAATTCAATGCAAAAGCTATCGAAACGGTCGGAACCGACGAACTAAAAACAAGTTGTGCTCAGAGTCTATAAAAAATAGTGTATATAAAAGTGGGCGCAAATTGGATGTGAGAGGGAAGGAGAGGGAAGGCTAGGTTCGGATCTGAGTTTGGCTTTGGGTTGGATCTTATGTACTGAAGATGAGATCAAATATTAATGATCGTTAATAATTTGTCGCATTTATAGTTCGCATTCATTTAATGTTTATTATGAAGTAATCGGTGAAAGAGTTTTAATATTTCTTATGAGAGGATAATGTAATCCAAGAGACGAGACATTGAATGGCAGACAAATTAAAATCAATGAATTCACGATTTTATTCGTCTTTCTCTGGAAACACGAACACATAAAATAAGTAACACATATGACAGGACCTGAAGGTTGTGCCCGATGTCTAACCAGTAAATAGTTTACTGAATCTTAATGTTAGGGTTAGAAACAAAAATTGAAAGACTAGTGAATACGCTTTGAACTGCTTATGAGTTCTGTTATGTTATCCCAAATGCTAATTATGTCAATAAATTTCAATTCACTATTTCTCTGTCTTATCCCCCGTCGATTGGATCACATAAAAAGTAGTGAACAGTCCGCACACGGATGTGATCATAGCATAGCCATTGGCCGAACCGCACAAAACCATATTTTGTGAGGCACTCAACAAACAAATGCAAAGAAGAGGTAATAAAATGCCAACAAAAGAGAGATAAATAACTATTTTTAATTATATTCTCAAACACTAGAAAAGGGCAAAAATATTAATAAAATAGCGTTTGAAAGTCATTTTAAATCCGATACCACTATTATTAGAAGTGATAATTGTCTGCAAAGCTATCTCTTATTCATTTTTCTGGCATTGGTTGTACACTCGAAGTCGATTGAATCGATTGATGGCAAATGTAGTTTTTGTGGGCCATCATAACGATTGAAGGCATTGCGAGCCCACACAAATCACAGCGTGTGGACCCACCAGTGCTCTGCCAGTCCTGTGTATTACACTGGCTGTGATGCCTGCGCTGGTGTTGTGCTGAGCCTCGGATTAAACTATCAAACAAAACAGTACTTCTCAGTTGTTTTGAGTTAAACTATTTGTTTTAAATCCATTGCCATTTCGCACACATCGAGAGCATCGAGACTTAGATCGAGACTCCCGTAACGAAGAATTTATATTCTTATGAATATTGCATGAATCGCATGAAGCCATCTGTCATTGCCGGTCCAAATGCATAACTTTCCACTGTATGTGCAATGTATGTGATGTGTATGTGCTGTGCATTGTAGGGATACACACACTATCTGCACGTTCATTCATCTTCATTGCCGGAGCGCATCATTTATTGTCCTATAGTTTAATACTCCGTCCGTTCGATACCCTATTGTGTAGTATAGCATGACTTTGAGCCCAAATCACATTCCTTGCGATCTGAGTGCGGGTCTGTTGGTCCGCACAACCAGTCTTCGTAACGCTCGGACTACTTTACGCGTAGAGAAAATCATTTTTCAGGTTAAGGAAGTTTTCTATAAATTTTTATCACTGATTGCATATTACTATTAGTTTATGAGTTATTGTGTAATAGACATTATCAGAGCCCTAACGTTATGCTGAGCTCTCCTCCACTCCATTCCGGTTTGCTCTGCACTCGAACACCGAATCAATTGTAGGTTTGCTTTACCTAACCTTACCTTAGAGTTGAAGTCATTTGAAATGCCATTTCCGCTAACATTTAAATGCCTGACAGTTCTGTCTTCCATTAAATTCTTGATTACCAGTCGTCCAACAGTTGGCTATTATTAGGGAACGACTTCTCTGTAATTGATTTTCGCGAACATATTTACTAATATTTTATTTTTCAAAATTTCAATTACTTTTAGTTTGTTTTACAATTTTCTTATCAAAACTCTTGTAAAACAATTCGTTATTTTATTTTCAAATTTAATGAGTTTTAAGTTATTTTTCTTTAATGTTTGTTTGAATGTAATCTAAAATTTATGAGAAAAGCATTTGATTTGAGTTTCGATCAGAGTTTGTGAGTTGTGATGAATTATAATCAAAGCGATCATAATATTGAAGACAAAGTCAACATCGAGTGAACATCGCTTTCAAAGAGAAGGAAAAGGCGTGAAATCGGAGTCAAATTAATAAAGAATAGCAGAATAAGTGATAGTAAAACACAAACTGGTTGTGAACCGAACGGACTGGTAGTGAGAAAAAGTCAATTTAACAGATCCTTTAATTGCCTTATTATGAATTCCCATTACAACTACTACTATAACCACTACTTCACTACTCTATTCTCTTTTAACATAAAAATTATAGGACTTGAGCGCGAAATTATTGTAAATAAGTTAAGTAAATTTCCCCCGAGATTATCAGATGTGCTTAATTGCAATTATCCCTCAATTGTTCGCAACTCCTCTCAGCTCTAAACCACTCTTTTGAACAACTCTTCAAGTGTTTAAACTTTAAGAGTAAGGTAATTGAAATATCTCGATGTTTTCCATCATTTTCCAGGCCTTTCCAAAATGTATTATCAGATCGTCATCTTTTTCTAATTCAGATTATTCCGATGTAATCAAAGAATTTCGAGACTCAAGTATTAAATGAAAAATTTTTTTGGCTTCGAATCGAGTAATACAAGTATTGTTAGAGTTCTTCACTTTCTTTGCGAATGAGAGAAATACTGAAATCAATAGTGAGTTTGCATTAAATTGATGGCAACCCTCTGTTTCTCAACTCATACGACACATAATATTCATAGCGGGTCTCCGATGTCTTCTCCAGTGTTGGTTGTGTTGGGTTGTGTTGGGTTGTGTTAGGTTATGCTGAGCTGTGTCTGTGCAATGGCTAAATTCAATTATCCATTTCAATTAAAAGGGCATCATATGCACGATTAGAGTAATACAACACAACACTCACTGTTCAGACAAATGTAGGCATCGTTTCTCTGTTCAGAATAAATCTTTTTGAAGAACAAACTCTAACTCTCTGTTCGAAAGACTAGATTTTCAAACAGTGGAGCAAACTTTGAAGAGGATTACCTCGATTTCAAATCCGATCCGATCTCCGCATAGAATTTAGAGCACACTTTCACTGAGCTCTGATTTTTTGGGCGAATCCCCGGTTCGTTCAATACTGGGTCTCATGTTTGCTATAGTTTTCAATATGTGTCTCAATATTATGTCGATTTCACAACTGATATATTTTCGTGAATTTTTAGGATTAAATTTGTATTTTTGATATCTCTTTAGGTCTTATTGTGAAAACGAATTTGTGCTCAAAGTTTTTTGGAAACAAATCAAATGAAATTCTGGATAAAGTATATGAAAACAAAGAAATTTGAGTAAAGCAATGATTTTTTCGAAGGAAATTAGTTTTCGTTTATTCCTTCAATTGTTTCCTAATATAGTTTGTGTTCACTCATTGACTAACCTTTCGATGAATTCACAAAATTTATTCATAAAATTCTAATATGTTTTCCGATTGAATTGCAATTCCGATAATATTCAGAAATAATGTTTTCAATTGTAATGAAGTTTGAAGTCTATGTAAATCGTTTGATAGAGTTTTGTAGAGAATATTCCTCTTCTAATGAGATTTGCGAACCGTCGTCACCACCCGTTCCACTGTTTCGCTCAAATCCATTGTCTCCCACTTTAAAACCCAATGAACTCAATAATAGCACTCGAATTAAGTCTATTTGGCAAATGAGTGGTTCAAAGTCGACAATTCGAGTTTGGATAGAGCTCTGAGATCATCATATTCTGAGGATATATATCGAAATTTGAAAATATCGAGCTGAAAGTCAAAATCGGTCAAAACAGTTACGACTTTACTATTTTACAACTTTAGAAACGATAATCTATAAAATATATATTCTGTTTGAGGACGGCTGAGGACGGCTGAGGACGACTTGGGAGCAAATGATACGAATTCATAGATAGTGTCAGTCATAGTCAGTCATAGTCTCGAGACATTTGGGACGCAAAACGATTACTTTGAATGGTGTGCGACAATAGTAAATGAGTCAGAAGCTGACAGATCTCCCCCTTTTTGAATTAGCAATTCATCCGAATCGGAGGGCTTCTGGCAATACTAGCATAATATCATTAGATTCGACAATCAATGGCATGAATGAGGCACCAGATGTGGTGCCGGTCATCGCAACACCATTTTATAGTCTATTAGATCCGAATGTATGCATGTTTTACACAATAGTTTTGTTAGCATTGTTTGCATTGCTATCAAAAAAGAAGTTCACAAAACAGTTCAAAACAAACAGAACTGAAAATGAAGTTTTGGCCCATATTTTGATCGATAATTTAGGATATTTGACCACAAGAGCTGAAGAGAACAAACAGGAAGACAGGAAATTAGGTTTACGTACAGTTTCATCGGCACAGGTTATGGTTAGGTAGGGATGGTATGGACTGATCGTATGGATGGTATGGATGGCACACGACTTCGGCCGCCGTCTCGATATCTCACGAATCGACTTACAATCATATTATGTTTCCCAGTGTTGGACGGAATCCAATCCAATCCAATTGATTAGATATCACTCGACAGTCGTCTCAAATCTAATGTTAGCTCTTTTGACCGAAAGCCGGTTAATAGGGTTTACAGAAACTAATATATAGAGCCCTAAGAACTCACAACTCAATCACAATATTTGCACATTTTTTCGAAGCGTTTCACTTGAAAAGGAAAATGTTGTAAACTTGGTATTCAAACAATCAACTCAAACATAATCTGTGATCAAATGCCGACTCTTCTAAATATTTACAAAAAACAATTGACTCCATTCACTCTATTTCTGGTCATTCTTAGCAAAATTAGCCGAAAATGAGATGAATATGCAATTGGATTCGGGGTCGGCATCAATACCATTGCCAAAGTTGTATGATTTGGATGCACGTTATATGCCTTATGTGCGTGTGTTAGGGCTGACAGGGCTCGTGACAGTGCTCGGCACGTGTCCTCTAATGCGGGGACAGAGAGGGCTCGAGAGTCAACACCGACAATACAAACGGTTGATGTGATAGACGTTTAAATAGAATCGATTCTCACTTTTTACTGATTGCATACGATTTTTAGTCACAAGTCTGACAATGAATGAAACGTCGGCCCAAATATTGTTAGACAAGTCTTGCAAATGAAATCAACGAATCTATTTGTGAGTAAATGAAATTGCAATTAGTAGTGACGACACGGACAGACACTTCGGCCTCAGTCGGCATTCAATCCTCTCTTCAATTGCACCGCCGATGGAATAAAAGACGAGATTCTCTACTGAAAAGGACTTACTTTGAATGAGAACATGTGGTGATGACATCCACTGACTCGTTGCCACTCCTGAGGACAACACACGACAGATATTAAACTATTATTCGGAGAAAATTGTTCTGAAAATTGTGTGAAACCGAAGAATAAATGATCGAAATTTTCAATTATGGACTCCATATTCGAGTCTTTGAATGGATCTCAAAGACAGTTCTTTATACCAAATGCGAGAACAATAATCATTTAGTTTTGTTTTTATCTAAATTTTTTAAATGAGCCAAAAGTTTGTCCAAACCATTGTTATAGTGAGCGTCGGCTCTGAGCTATTCCTCTGAGACTTGATATCGATTTGGCATTTAAACTGATTTAATACCAGATTAGGAGCCGTCAGTTGAGAGATAGATCTTGTCATCGTTGGTCTAATGCCTGGATTAGTAGTCGAATGGTATGTGCGTTGTGAAGATGTTTTTGCTTCCTTGATCACTATGACTAGGAATATGCAAACAATTATGAAACAAAACAAATATTCGTTGTGATTAATAGTGATACCATGTTTATAATGTTGCCATAATCATAATAAATATAACTCATCTATTTAAATAAGCCAGCAATGAACCAATTATTTCATGACCCGACACATCTAATCCCATATTTTACTCTTATTACACATCAAAATACAAATCTTGAGTTTTTTCAAACCCATTGTCTGATCGCGTAATAGACAATACTCTTTCACTTCAAATAGACTTTATATCGGACCAAAAGAGAGGGATAGGGAGAGAGAGAGGGAGGGAGAGAGAGAGAGAGAGCACAGAGTGGGAAATCCCTACGGAATGCTAAGGATTTATACACAGCATTCGTATATATGTATGGATACTGTGTTTCCGATTACATTCATTTCTTTCTACACTCGAAGTAATTTTTTTTACCATTTTGGGTAATCTTAGAGAATAGTAGTTAACATGCTTATAGAAATTTTGACAAATGTTAATATCAATTTTTCATCGAAAATGCGAATATTTATTCCATCAATAATTCAACTATAAATGACAACTTGTAGGAAATGATGAATTTTGAGATAAAGAAGGTGAGAGTCGATTGAATGGGATTCGTCTGTATTGATAGTAGTTTGTGATAGTAGTGCTGTTTTGAAAGGCAAATATTGTATGCCTTTGGCATCACTACAGT
>JAQGAJ010001177.1:0-10738 GCA_034689365.1 Liebstadia similis
TAATCCAAGAGAATTCAATTTATATTCTTCTTCAACGTCTAAATAAATATTAAATACATTTTTGGAGATATTCTCGACAAGTGTTTAGAAGTTCTGAGCCAATTCTGACATACAAACTGTAAACCCCAATAAGACATACATCTTATTTGTTGTCCACTAACAACTGAATAACTGATTAGCGATATCGTTCAAACCCGCGAATAAGCTATATAGCTTATTTGTGTAGCCTTAGGGTAATTTAGAATTAAACTAGATTACAAATTTATTAAATTCTAGCGACAAATCTAGTCCTTTCGGGCTCTGGTTTTCCGTTCTCGAGGGCCGGAAGACTTCCCCTTTTCTTTAGGTTCTTCTATTTTCTCCTCTTCTTCTTCTTGAGGTTCTTCTGCATCATCTTCTTCTTCTTCTTCGGTGTCCTCCTCTTCCTCTTCGGTCTTCGAACCAGAAATATCTTCTTCTGGTTGTGCCTTAAGATACAAATCATATTAGAATCAGTTCTAATATAATTCAGTTGTAATATAATTCTAATTCTAATGAAGTTCTAATTGTTTGCCAATATCTGGTGATCCCTTACCTCCTGTTCCTCTTCGACCTCTGTGAGGTCATCGGGAACCGCCTCATCGGTCTTCTTGGTTTGAGCAGCACTTGGTCCGGCCTCAGGCTCGGACACCCGTTTGACGGGACTCACGCAACAGAAGGCGATGAATAAGACGACCGGAATACCGATGGCCAACAGATAGACGGCCCAAAGCCAGGGATACTTATTGGTATACTTGACTGCCTTCACAACAATGTTGTCGGTCTCAGAGTCCGACAACTCTTTCTTTATTTGATATGTCACGGAAGAGATGTGTTTCGCGACATCGATGTCATCGGTTATCAGTATGTTATCGAAGGCAATGCCGTCTGAGATCGTCCACAACTCGAATGCAACTATGAATGGATAGGTTAGGGGTAGAGCTCAGAAGAGGTTCTCATACCGGCGTCAATCGGCGCCAAATTGATGAACGGATGCAGGTCTTCGTAGAATTCAGGGTTTGCTATCTTTCTCGGCGTCCATTTCCCCTTATAAGCGGGGTTGGGTATCGTGGGTGCCCTCCATTTGCCTTTGAACTTGGGATTATCGATGAGAGGGGCCGACCATTTGCCACAACCGGATAGTTGAGCGCACTTAGGATTAGCAATGAGTGACGGTTCCCATTCTCCATCTATCTCTGTGTCCCAGTCCGAGGGCTGTTTGTTGTCGGGATCGGAGACCATCTCAGGCTCGTCCTCATCCCAATCGTCTGGTTTGGCCGCCTTTGGATCGGCTATCTTTCGGGGCTCGTTCTCGTCCCAGTCGTCCGGCTTTACAGCGTCCGGGTCTGCGATCTTTTCTCGTTCGTCCCAGTCTTCCGGTTTAGTGTCATTCGGGTCATCGATCTCTTTGGGGGGATTGACCGGCGGTGCGAAGTCGGCCAAAAGAGATCCCTTTCCCGCGATATTCTTGTCGAGAGTCACTTCAAAGGTGTTGTCGGCGTTTATCTCGAGCCTCAAGAGATGCCAACGGCTCTCTTTGAAGATCTACATTGAGAGAGATGTCAGAGATAAGAACTAAAAGAACAGTTTGTCATTTGAAAGGATTACTTCGTCGATCTTCGGCACGTTATTCGACATTTTCCACTGTTTTTCAGTAATGGATCCATTCTTCGGGTTCTTATGTTTGAAAATGAAGTGAAGTTTCATTTCATTTCCACATTTGTCGGGTCCAAACATTATAGAGTATTGAGTCTTATCATTCAGTGTCTTCAGATCACCCGAAGGTTTGGATAATAGCTTAATGTAAGCGCCGCCGCATTCCTGACCGTTACGGAACTGGACCTGAGTTTGCAATCAAGGGTTAGGCACAGGTCTGGAATTGAGAACTCATACCTCATATTGGAGGACAAGTGGTTTGGCATCGGAAGGCTTGAATGGTTTGTCCAGTTTGGCGGCAATCGCGTGATGTCTTGCTCTGGACTTTAGTATTAAACACGAGTCCCCTATAGTGGACGGGAAGAGGTCAAGGGGTTAGGAATGTCTTTACAGTGGATAGTCGATGGTTACCTTTGAGGGACGGTGTCGTCGGAGTCTGAGCCCATTCGCCGTCGTATTTCAATTCATTTGTATCTGCTTTTGAGGACTCGGACCGAACCCATCGGCTATTGAAGTCCTCCTCGTTATCGAAGTGTTCGTAAATGTAATAGTTGTCGATATTGGGAGTTGAATAGAGTATTGACTGATCGGCCGACTCCTGGCCAGTGATCGGAGACAGGTCTTCGTCGGGACTCAAGTCGTCGATCGAGTCTTCGGCCGAAACAACGACTCTTTGGCCGGCATTTAGGCACAGAATCAATGCGCACAACACTGCGCTCAAGTGTGGCCTCATTTGGTGCCGGTCTTTGAGTACCGATAGTCCGAGTGATCGAGTGGTCACTTGTGAAGAGCCGTCGGTCGGAATTGGATCTGAATTAGTGTTAAATTACAATTAGTTTTAAACGTTTTGTTAAAATCACACCAAAAGAGTCGATTCACTGCTCGTCTCTGAGTTTGTATGACTTCACAAACACTGTTATCGATGGTATGGGTCGGGAAAGTGGACAACAATGGGTTTATTCCTTTGATAACTCTTATAATTGTTCCAAATGTTCCATTAATTCTAATTGTTCTATTAGTTCCAATTGTTCAAAGTTGTTCTAATTGATAATAACATGCACAATATGATCTAGCTGAATAACTATCAACTAAAGGGACACTTTTAATGTCTTGAAATGTCCGTATTTTGCGAATGATTGGATGCAATGATCTAATGTCCTCTCTATAGCGCGCGCGCCAAAACATTTATACATAAATGACGTTCAATGCGTAACTGATTTGCCCCTTGGAATCGACCGAACCGTTCACTTCTTCGAAGAGCCGGTCCTAAATGGACGGGTTTAGCGCCAACTCGTAGGTGATATACATTAGAATAGTAGCCGTCGTCTCATAACCAGCCAGAAGGAAGACAATCATCTTCATAATCACCTGAGCCATCAGCTAATCTTCAGTCAAATACCTATCCTTTGAGCTCAAGTTTAGTCTTCTTCCATTAATTTTAATCTTTTCTTCTCCTATATATACAGATATACATAATTAAAACAAACTAGATAAAATGAAAGGTTTAAATTACCTTCATTAACATGATGGGATTCACTAACATCGTTGTCATCCCCATCGGTCACACTTTTATCCGACCCTTTCATTACATCCAAAGCCATTTGAAGAAAGTCATTGTACTTTTGGTTACTTTTCTTTCTGTTGTCAATCATTGTCCGAATTGAATCAATGAAGAAGTTTTTAACTTTGTTTCAAAAGGTCTCCAAATGATGGGTAAAGTCTTTGAGACAATCTCTGATCAAAGGATACATTTTCTTCATTTTACCCGAAGTAAAGGTCGGACTGATTATGGCTCTGATTCTTCTCCAGTCTTCGCCATTCACTTCAACCAAGTTCTTCGACATAATCGGGTGAAGAGATCTCATCAGTTCTTATAGTTCTTATAGAAGTTCTTACAAGAACTATAAAAACTATAAGAACTAGTTGTTATAGTTCTTATAACTAGTTCTTATAGTTCTGTTTGGTTTAAAATTTAGTGAAATTACATTCAAAATAAGCGCCAAATCATTGCCATTAATGCAAACGTATTGAAGGCATTGAACGCAAACTCAAAACAAACAGAATCTAAATGTAAACAAACATCAAAACAATGAATGACTGATCACAAGACTGACCACAAGACTGACCACAACTGACCCGAACGAAGATCGACAACTGTCGGCACAGAAGATGGACTCAAACATATCCACCCCTTCATCACCAGCGATGACACCGACCCGAAGGGCACGACAACAGAGGGAACGAATCAAACTCTTTTGGCAGATATCACTGTTGGCCACTAAACCCGACGGTAAAGTCGAGACTATGTTAAAGCTGGACGACTGCCCTCAAGTGGACGACTCTTCTCTCATATTGCTGTCTCTACCCAATGGACCAATAGTTCAAGAATCGGAACCCTTTGAGGACTCGTTCCACTCGTTTTGCATAACCTCACAATCGGGTCAACGGATATACGGCGGGAGTTATATCTTCGCCGCCCCCGCAGTCCACTCAACCGGTGATCAGAGGCCAGTCTATACGAGCCGAGCAATGGTGGCGCTGACAGTGCGACCACTGGTCGATGAACTGCACCGATGCCTGCGATGGTGTGTCCGGACGGCCAACTGTAACCCTCGATGGCTCAGATGCGTGGCTCAGATCCGATTACCGCCCAAAGGAAAGTGTCTTAAAATCAATTTACCGAAAGTCACACATAAGTTGGCCAAAGAACCCGATATCGTGTCTAAGGGACAACAGGACTCGACAACACCACAGATCACGATCTTCCGACCCCTGACAGCACTGCCACTCTTTGACTATCCATTGAGAAGACTCTTCACATCAGTGCTATCCGTGGATCAGTTCCTCCTCTCTTACTGTTGTGCTCTAATGGAGACACAAATACTGCTAATTAGTCACAATTACTATACCCTTATGTTAGTGGCGGAGTCGTTAACACAACTGCTCAACCCTTTCAAGTGGCAACACGTCTACGTACCCATCCTTCCCAGCAAACTAGGTATTCAGCCCACTGTCCACACTCACTAACCCCCCTTTCTTTGCTCAGGTATCCACTACTTGGATGCGCCCACTCCTTACATAATGGGAATCAACAGGAGTTCAAACGTCCAGAGCTCTAATCTGATGGTCGGGTGTCTTATAGACTGTGACAAGAACTCAGTCGATGTCAATCTAGAGCCCCATCAGCTCATAGTTCCGCCATTTATAGACACTCTTAAGCACGAGTTGGAGGCGATCCTCAATTCCGATCTCCGACTGAGCTCTTCAGCGGTCGGCCCTCAGAAGAGCGATGCTCTCAAGCGTTTGACCGAATTGGCCAAAAAGCATAATGTGATTAATGATAGCTTCGACTACTTGGATGACCTCAAACTCAACCAACAAATCCGAGTCCTCTTCCTTAAGACCATACGAAAGAATATTCTTCACAAATATCAACAGTTTATTATCACTTCGACAACAAAGAAGGTATGCGCCGAACCCTAACCACTGTTCTCACCCTCTCTTCATAGGACGGCATACGTTTCGACGCCGTGTCCTATCTGTCCGATCAGCCGCAGTCAATGCAGTCATTCCTCACTTATTTCGTCGAAACACAAATGTTTGTCTCATTCATCGACGAAACAGCGAAACAGTTGATCCGCAAACAGAAGGTATTCAATAGTCAGCCAATCGCAGAACAAGCCCTCTATGAAAGCCTATACGACGATGACTACGAAGAGTTGGATCTCTCGCTCTTTACTGACCTAATACTCGAATCGCGATTCAATTCGGCCAAAGAGATAGAATTGGAGGACTTGGAGCTCATACCCAGTGCTCAGCTATCAGACAATATCAATACACTGCCAACCGAACCGTCACAAATGGCCAGAGGGTCGCCGCGCACCCGACGCCGACTGCTGACAATGAGTCCGAGACACGGACCAAAAGACTCCAATCTAGTGAACAGCTCTTCAGTGTTGGCCTCGCCCTCAAAGTCAATGCCGGCCGCACTGACAGCTCAGACCAATTGGCGTGTCGTCGAAACACTTATGAGAGAAGTGAAGCTAAAGACCAAACGTATTCTACTCGAGAAGATGGGCAGCGATGAGGTCCGACCTCTGGGTTGTGGGACTGTTGGAGGAGTCGAAGAGAACACATTGATCGCCGCCCTCTGCGACCTAATCGAGCGAATCTGGTCTCACGCCCGGAGCGAAGACAACAAAGACCTCAACCAATGGCAATCCGGAAAGTGTTCGTTTTGGTCACATCTTATGGCTTACTATCAATTGGAGACAAACGATGCCATCGGTGGTCACAATCAGAACAAAGCTATCGACTCGTCTCAACTGAGTCCCGGTATTGTCCTTTACCACTACGTGACCTTTCGCTGAGTGACCTAACCTTTCAATACTTGTCTCTTCTCTCCTATCACTTGATCTAAGCCTTGGCGTGGATTCTATTCAAGAAGCGAATCGATTGTATGTCTTATGCTTTCATACATTGATTTAATTTCTTATTTTGAAGTTCTGTTAAGTTTTCATTTTCATTAACTCAAACCTAATCTCAAACTATAAACAATTGTTTCATTCAATTCAAAGCGTTGTCACAAATATCAATCGACTCTTCGTCGACCCCTTCCTCGCCGGCAAAGCATTTGAACGCCAATCCAATGAAACCCTTACCGACGTCTCTCATCTATGACATCAGGTATTGACTTCTATTTATCAATCCTTAACTCATTGTTTGTTCTTCAGGTCCGTACGGATGATGTCCGACATCAGGACAGATGTGGGCAAAAGTCGAGCATTCATTCGGTTATCACTCGAGAGGAAGCTATTGTCCAAACATTTACGTACTTTACTCCTGAATCACGATCTGTTGATCACTCTCTACAAGAGGTACGCATTCCTCCGGTGCGAAGAGGAAAGGGAACAGTTTCTAACACATCTGTTGACCCTGAATGCGGTCGATCTCATGTGTTTCACTAATACCTTTACTTCTAGTGTTTTGCGTAAGTATTGATTGATGATAGGGACGGGCAATGAATGCCACACATCCCTAACTTTGAGACAAATATGACCTAAACTCACAATCAATAGCTTACACTCTCATAATCCATGGATCGACTCAACTGAGCGGTTGGTTCTCAATCACGGGATCGATATCGAGCACAACCGAGAACTTAGTGGTCAGCGGAACCAACTGTTGTGGATTCAAACACAGGAATCTAGGAATTATGAACACACTTACCATTTGTGTGAACCAAAGCTCTAAAGTGTTTATTGAGTACTGTTTTGTACGAAACGAAGTCACCGGACATATTTACAAGTAAGTCACCACTTGTTTGACTACCTGTCCCTCATCTGATCCATACATATATCAACAGATTCGCCTGCAATCGATGGTTGGGCCGTAACATCGAAGACGGCTCTACAGAACGGGTACTGATTGGCGAACTACTGTCCGGTTCTATAAACGATGTGATTAAGAAGACTAATCCCATGAGGAGCTCATCCATTGGTAGACACTGGACGAGGGGTAGTGACCAATACAGGGATGATAGTAATGAACAAACCTTGACAGTTGAAGATTTACAGACACTTTTAGGCGAAAATGTTAATCAAATTATGAAATTTTATTACAATAACGCACACAATCAGAGCACAGGCAGTGCTAACAGTGTCGACCACTCGGTTGGCAATAGTGGTCATCAGTTGATTGACTTAAGACAACAGAAGACAAAGTCAACAAATGGATACCAAAGCTCAACCACAACAGACAAGAGGTTCGCCACCAGTCATAGACCGTCTCACAGGTCACGACCGGTTGCGAAGACACTCCAATACCTAATCTTCGGCGATCGGAAATTGTTATGGATTTTGACAAAAATATTCTATTATGGGTTTAAGAATAGGGGCCGGTCTTCGTTCAGAAAGCAATCCTATCTCTGGGACTATATATTGAGAATTGTCTGCGAACTGAAGATCAGTCGAACGGCACACAAAACCAGTGACCAGACCTCAGACCAGTTCATAGATTTGGTCGAATCGATCACAAACTGTGCGCCTAATTATGGAAAAGACTCGAAGTTTGAGCTCTTTTTGTTGCTCTCTTTGCGGTCAGTATTGATCTCTTTGTGTATGTGTTTTATCTCTTTCTTCCAATAGTGACCATCATTTGAGTCCCGCTTTCCTCGGACTGATATCCCGGCCCTCACTTGCGGTCCACTTCTATGAGATCGAGTCTTTCGTCCGATCCATAACTTTAGTGACATTTTTAGTCCAAATACTCAATACATTCAATGAAATCGAACTGACTTTCGAGTCGGCGCTCACTAAAGGACTTTAGTTTCTAATTAAATGTAAAATTTGTAATTAAATTATATTTTATTTTTGAATGATTTTAATTGTTTTATTCAATCAATAAATTGAAATTTACCTAAACTTTCAAGTCTTTTAACTTCAAAAATCATGGGTTTGTCAGACAATGTCATGGGTTGTTCTGAAATAATTAATTCCCCTTATGATCTATAAAATCATTATCAAGACTCAAAAATCGCTTAAAATTTGATTAATGGGAAAATAAAGTCTAAATAAACTTGTCATTTGTCTATTTGCTCAGATCAACGAGCAATTAGTTTACTTCCCGATCAATGTTCATATCTATGGTAACCAAATATCAAACCGAAACATCAATATTTGTCTATTTGTTTCAAACTTTTAAGTATTAGCATAAATGTTAAGCAAAAGAAAAATGGATTAATTCGCAAAAATCCCATTGTAGTTCATAATTACCTCTTTTCTAAATCAACTTTACAGGGTAATTTATAGTGGTAAAACTATTTTGTGGAAATGAATTCGATGGAAGAGCCATTAACCATGAGAATAATGTCACCGAATTCTTCGGCGAAGAGTCTTCAGCCAACCATCGGTCCGATGTCTGACGAGGCCTTCTTGACTCGGGATAAGTCAAATTCCGGTGATAGGAGTGGGACAGCAGCCCATGAGTGCATGTTTGCCATTTGCCTCCTATTTTTCGGGATTGTCATCTTGTTGGCGGGTAACTAATGAACTTTACTATATTAACCATTTACCATGATTAATTTATAACAACACTTCTATTCTAAAGGGGTCATAGTTTATCAGTTTTATTATCTCGCGGGAATTTTAGTCCTTGCTATTGGAGGAACCATAACAGTCTCTGGTTCATTGATTGGTATTGTGGGCATACATTGGCAACTGAAACACAGGAATCACAAATAGACTCCAGTCCATCATGGTAACTTTTCAAAGTAAACAAGCTCAAAGTATCAAAAGTGCGATGCATTCCTAATTCAAATAATGGATTATCATTGTAATTATGTGAAAAGATCATATGGGTAAATTATAATAATTATCGCTCATTGTATTGAAGTGTTGATCAATTATTCATAAATTATCGCTCAATAAAAATATGATCAATGTCTTTTTAATCTTTATTTATTCACATTAATCCGAGAGAGAGAGAGAGAGAGAGAGAGAGAGAGAGAGAGAGAGAGAGAGAGTCCATTGAATGCTAAAACTAATTGTGTTTTTCTCAACAAAAATAATATTCAAATGCATTTCAATTCAAACAATAATTTGATAGCAATTTAATGATCGCTTGTTTTCTATGGCAACCAATTGCTGAGAAAACGACGACAGAACTCAAGTATAGACTCATTTGATATGAAAATTCAATAAAAGATAGATTATTATTATTATATTTATGTCAAAGTGTTTAAGAATATTCTGTGTTTGCGATCACAACGAGTGACCGATTGTTATGAATCTTAGCGTAAATATTATGAGTCGTTACTAATGTCGGCTCAACCGGACGTTACGGTAGAGTCCGTTCAGCCTTCCATTCAGACCGAGAGGAGGAATACGGTTATCACATCCGGACCCATGTCCGAGGGTATACTCAACCTGACCGCTGACCAGAGGAGGCGCAAACACAATGACGCCACTGAACACGTCTGCATGTTCTCCGTATGCCTCATGTTTATAGGCATTCCCATCATGGTTGCAGGTATGTATCATGGGCATTTTAGCCTAAATAAATACACAGAATTATCGATTTTCTATTTCAATGTTCCTTTTTTGACATATCTTGTCAAGTTTAGACAAATAGATGTAAATTTATAAGCAAGATCATTCAGAATCGTTGTTATAAAGAATAATTAACAAGTAAATCGATAGAGAACTACCTTGACTTTCATTCTGGTTTGATTCTAGGCATTCTTGTTCTCTCGTTCTACACTGCAATTGGTGTGATCATGCTAATTGTCGGAGTAGTGGCCTCCACCTCGGGAGCATTCATGGCAATTCTATCGGCCATTCTAACCTTGTTCACAAAGTCAAACGATAAACCGACGAATGGCGGCGCTTATACCGAGGCTCAGACACAGCCAGAGATAGTGATTGAGAGCACGAATTACACCGAAAGTTTCGATAACAACATCGATGACGACGAACCCGAACACATACAACAGTTGTCCGCCTATTACCTCTCCCCTGACTGTCCAGAAAAGCTAGGTAACTACAAGAATTAGCATGATAATAAATATTTTAAAACTTGAACTACTTTATTGATCTGATTCTTATCATTCTTATCGCTATTCAGATCCAGTCACGTGGTCTAACTATCCCGAAGCCCAGAACCCAAAGTCATACCTCCAGTCCTTTGGAGAACTACCGAAAGTGATCGCATCACCAGATGTTCGGTCCAGTAATGCCTCTAAAGGAAAGAAATTGAAACATAAGTCGAGTAAAAAATCGAAACGAAATATATCGATAACAAAGAGTATGAGATTAGGCGGGGGTCGGAAGAGGACAATGTCGAGGACATCCCTCACCAAAGACTATAGCGATGACATCAACTTTGACACCTCATCCCTGTCTAGCACTGACAGCAATCGTGGCGGTGTCTCTCCTGTGAGGACAGCCAAAGGACAGAAAACCAATCAGAGTATTGTCACAATCGAGACTTTAGGCCGCGATATGAAACAAGATTTTGTGGTCGCCGTCAGAAGTAGTTGTGATGAGACCAACGATGAACAACAGAG
>JAQGAJ010001178.1:0-10738 GCA_034689365.1 Liebstadia similis
TCCACTCGGATGAGCTTTATGAAATTCATCTCCCTGTCCCCTGTGCAAAATGAGAATTTATTAAAATAAAAGTAATTTCTTTTAGTTTAATCATAGATTGAGTTCAGTTTTACATCTTTTTGCCATTTATTCTCGAATTATAATCATTCGGATCTTCGAAACGATCAATAATGAAGTCAGTTATGACTTGGTTTGGATGAAATAGTTTCAAAACGTTTGTCAGAATCGAGATTCAGATGAAATATTTGAGAATCAGAAATAATTAGTCATAAAATCCTTCATTCATTTGAAAGGTTTCGGAAGCAAAACCCGAAATAAATAAACTTTTTTTCAGTGCATTTAAATTACAAATCATTACAATTATTGTGAAAATAAATTGATATTTGATTGACTCTAACCTTGTCTTCAGTACAGAAACTCAATTATAGAGTAATAAAAGGTTCGGTTAATGTCTGTTACGAAGCCTTTGAATAACTTTTAAACAAATTGTTGTCGATATATGTTATGAAAGGAAATGGCTTTTAGTTGAAGACAAGAATTGGTTATTAATATTTCAATTTCGAGAATCCAATAGTTATGCAAATTAGAGGAACAATGTATTAATTTAGAGCAAAGTTGAGATCATTTTTCAATTAAGTGTAGCCAAACATCCTTTATATATGACTTAAAACATATTCATTACTTCCTAACAATCGGTACAATGTCTGCGATCGCTGTCAAACATATTATTGTAAATACAGATGGTTTTTGACCTCATATTAGACGCCATTCCGCGTGAAAAATAAGCAAAAAAATGCACTTCTCTTACAAAATCGACTCAATTCTGAGACCTATTTTCGCTTCAAAAATAAATTAAATCAATAATACGTGTAATTGAATGCAAAGTTTGGCTCAAAATTTTCCGCTGAGAGAAAGGTCTGAACAAAAAACTAATGATATTTTTATTTAGTGTTTTCGGTTAATCTACTTTTGAGCTGAGAATCACATAAATTGTGCAAAAATGGCAAAAATATTCAAAACAAAGTTAGAATTGTATTGAAAGTAATGAAACTTTTCCTCAACTTTTTCTCAGAACTGTTGAATTTTTATGTCGTTTTACTGCAAATCTCTCACAACTGGAGAAAACTTTTTCCAATGCTTTCATAATATAGACCTTAACTGTGAATAATAACAAAATACGAAACTTTAATCTTATGGTCCACTCCTTCAGTCTTTTGCATACAAAATGAGTATTAAAGCAGTTTTGGAATCGATTCTCAAAACTGGATATACTCTCGACTTAGCTCTGGATATGCGAACAGTTATCATGAGTTTTGTGTGATGTGAGGCCTCACTAGAGATTCAGATTCCGAGTTATAGTCAAATAAATTAATGCTTTTTGAATATTAGAGATATTGGAATGCATTGGGTTTTGACTCGAAAAATGCAAAACTTATAGACCGAGAGCTTTGGGATATCCATCCGTTTGGGCACTAAATAAAAGTTTTGGATTTCTCTATCGATGCAAATGTCCATCGAATCCAAACGATATTACTATACCCTAGATATGACTACATGAGAGCCACACGAGAGTGAACTATAAAACTGTTTCCGATGCAAAACAAACTCGAGAATAATGAATGGAAGGCTTAACTCCAGAATACATTAGATTTTATGGCAAAATCTAAATTAAATACAAACTGAATGTGAATTTGTGCCACAATTTATGCGATTATAGCCAACACTCGGATGGGCTTTGACTACAATCACAACCAATGATACGTCGAATAAATTTTCTTTCCTTTCTCTCTATTATCCATAGTTTCGGATAATATTTTTAATAATCTGTTGTGTGTTATAAACGGTTATGTTTTATACGAGCAAAGGGTTATAAAGGGCTTTGGATGGGAGCCCTGGTTCTCGGTCAGGGATCCAAAGCCATGCCCTATCTGTAAATGAGGGAAAGGATGTGATAGTTCTTAAGTCAACTCAGCCTTTCTTTCGTTACGAATATTGTCTGAAATTTGAATAACGCTATAAAAGTTTGCATAAATTTCAAATACAATTACAACACATTTATTCGGGCAATAAAACTATAACCGAACTCTTGTTTAGCGCCAACTGTTACTCAATTCGTGATCCGGAATAGCAATTCCTCTCGAGTCAGACTCACCGCCGACTTCTTGGCCTTTCATCCAATCATAGTTAGCATTAGATCATTATTTGGGCATAAATTACAAATTAGTTAAATCTGAACCGAATTTAATTTGATCTGAGATACTCTTTTTGTCTCATTCTTCTTACTCTTATTCAGAGCTTCCGACAGATTCTGATACGACTATTAGTCTAATGTAATCTTTGTTTTTGGTTAACTCAGAAAACTTTTGACTTTTGATGTAATTTTATTATTTGTTGCGACGATTACTACAAAAACTAAACTTTTTTTACGACTTTTCCATTAGCTTTAAGTCAAATAAAAAGGAAAAAAGGTTTTATTATGTGATAAGTTTGTTGAGATCCGAATAAGTTATCAGATTATTATCTTTTTCTTCTATTCTGGGTCTTAAACCGAGAGGTAATTGATTTTTCGTTCAATTATTACATTTTAATTAAGATTACATTTAGATAAGAGTTTGGATAAGACTTTAAAGGATTTAATTTCTGGTAATCGACATAAAGTGCTTCGGATTTGTGATAATAAGGGCTATAAATCTATTTAACTATTGAAATGCTAAACAAAAGGACTGTCAGAGTCAGAAATATCCTTAAATTACCATTTGATTAGTGAAATTTCAATTCAAACGACATATAATTGTCATTAGTTTTCTCTGTTTTTCTACAATTGTTTGTTTTGATTGCTTTCGTAATACTTCTGAAACTACGAGTTTGTTATATAACATCATTTAACTCATCCATTGATGCAAAAACTTTTCCAAAACAAAAGTTTCGCAAATTTTTAAGTAAACTAACAAAGAATTTCCACAAAAAAGAATTCTAAAAAACAATTAAAAAACTATTCTTACTTACGATTTGAATAATTTAACGGCTGGTCTGGTCAGTGATGTCAGCGATCGGGTCGTGTCTTCGGTGGTGCACTTCGGATGACAAGTGAAGGCAGCGATGACTTGAAGTGAACACAACGTTAAGACAAATGAAGTGATTGTTTGACTCAATTGAGTACACTTTCGACTCATCAACAGATTAGATATTATGATGTCTTTGGCATCAATTGACTCCTTGTTCCTAATGGTATGCCATTTAAAGAGCTCTTTGTCAGACACTAACGTCTGGTGTGATAGCGATGGCAGTCGTGGTCGTAGAGCACAAGCAATGACTGACTTGACTGAGGCTGAGCTCAGTTTAGACTCAGTTTAGGTTCGGTTGGGCTTAGGATTGACTTCAGGATAGGCTTCAGTTATAACTTGTTTGCAGTGATTTTGTGCACAACTCTCTTGTGATCGTTGAATACCATTCAACACAACTGCAGACCATTTCTCCACTGAAGAGCAAAAGACTTATGAAAGTGAAGGCAGTCGTCAGTCAGGTCTCCATTGAGAGTCAGGTAGTGGTGGTTGTGGTGAAGCGCCAGTAGTAGTGAAGAAGTAGTGCCTCCGGTTGTATGGCTTATGACAGCCTTATGTATAGCACTATCACAGTTGTAATCACTGGATGTATGTGTAAGGCATTGAAGGTATTGGACTACTATTGGACTCCACTCTAGAGTACACTGTATTGGACTGTTGGAGGCTTTAGAGGCAGAACAGAGTCAGTACATCAGCACAACTCCACTCCACTAAAGCACAACTAACCGATCAAATAACTCGAGCCCTGGCCTTGAATCGACTTTTGACCGCCGGGACATTCTAACGATCAGGCATTGCTCAGGCGGTTGTGCTCTGGCAGTAATACTTAGGCTATACTCACACAGTGGCGGATCAAACAAACCATTTAAGTTCTGTCCATTTGAACAAACCTTACAAACAATGCATTCCTCACGAAGTGATGCAAATATTTGGCATAGTTTTAGTCGAGCGGACACTCTTTGGCAGTCTTTGCCAATCGATTCACTCTTTGCTTACGAATACCGATCCGATCCCTCACTCAGGGCTTTGCTCTGGCTGTTGAGTAGAGCTCTGCAGACCTAAACAGACCTGAAATTTCATCTAATATTTCCTTAGTTTGTATATAAGATATGTGACTCTTCTCGAGCCCGGAGTCGATCCTCTTTTAGGCCTCTTTTGGCATAAGTTTGCAATGAATTGGTAGACAAGTCTTACATCAAATGCATAGTAATAGTAACGAAACAATAGTGCAGTCATTGGCTGATAATGTTTTGGTTAATCGACTCCAAAGTCTGGATCCGATTAGACTCAAAAAGTTGGCACTAATTCGCTCTCAATTATCAAACACTTCAACATTTGGGCACTTAATCAGACAAAACTAATCGCTTTCTTATTTTCACTAATTTTAATCATTTGTTAAAAGTTTTGCATTCATTCAAAGATTTTTTTACTCGAATCGAATCAAATCTTTTCATTCATATCGTCTCAAAAGCAACACTTGTTTTGTCTCAATATATATCATTCACTATCTTATAGTAAAGAACTCGACTCTACTTAACTCGATTATAGTCAAAACGATTGCGTAAACCTTTGGAGAGAGGTTTGCGTAAAGGTTTACATCGATATAATGCTATAAAACATTTCGATTCTGTTTTTAACCAATTCTTGTCAACCGAAGGCTTTATTACGAGAAGAACTGATCAAATATTGCAAACAATGCTGTTCTCGAGTTATCACACAATGATTGGCTTATTATTAAAGGTTTAATTAATCAATATTTCATGAATTAAAACATGCCTTCAGTAAAGTTTAGTTAATATAATGAATTGCAATCTTTGACTGAATTGCATATTTGAAGGCATCGCACGAGTGCTCAAGACTTTGTCCGGGGTTTATGTGATCCCATTTAATAATAAGCTAATTATTAAATTATGTTGAAGTTTGAGACTTAAATTATAAGAGGATTGAGATTTTAATAGAGTTAATAACCTATGGGTTGACCAAAGCCAGAGACGAGAGCTTTAAACGATTGTTTGGCTCAGAACTCGAACAAACGAACCGTCACTCATGTCTTCAACCAAATAGGTCTCAAAGTGGTGTTAATTTGTCTACACTTGTATTCAATTCGATGACTGGTCTCCCGAAACACGAAAATACTCTTAATTGTAGTACACATATAGTCGTCGATCGCTTTTACTTTGTTTTTGATTACATTTTCTGAGAATACAAATCATTAAGAAATTAAAGTTTTATTCATTTTTGAGGTAACGCTTGAGTCTTCACATTTTCCATCTGTCATACCATTAAAGACAAAGAAGTACTTAAGGATTTACAAAGAAGTCTTATCTGTTTGTCTGTCTCTCTGTCTGTCTCTCCCTCTCCTCACTCTCTCCCCGACCATCAATTGGTCTATTCTTGAGATCCCTTCACTTCTAAGCAATCATATGATCGGTAATTTATTTTTGTTGCAAAACTATTCAATGATATCAATAATGATGTCGAATATGTTTTATTTGTCTCTCTTTTCATATGACTCTTATAACTCACAAATCGATCATTTATTGAGTGAATATCGAAATGTTTCCAAATATAAGTTAGCAATAAATTTGGTGAATGTCTTGAGTTAGCGGTTGTGTAAACCAAACCAAACATTAGATAATTTATTGCAACGAGTTTTCACTAAATTCAATAATTAACTGCATTTCAAGTTTTACATAAATTCCAATCGTTTGCAGACTTTTAATCAATGCTAACCTTTATATACATTGAGACTAACGAATCGAAAAGCTTTTCATTTGATTGACTTTTTGTTGCATTACTTCAGATCTGATCCCTAATGATAGTAATGGTGAGGAACAGATGTGAGTCTCCCAACAATGAAGACGTCCTTTGATTGGACCTAATTGTCTGCGATTGTGTCCGACTGTGCGCTCAACCACTGCTCAAGAACTCCTGTCCTCACCATTAAGTTCATCATTAGACTGATGTCAGGCTTTTGACGAAATTACAGGCATTAAAGACAACTCCGAACCGATTATAGTTCAGTCATTGCCTCAAACATTGCATTTCTCTATAATTCTGAGGCAATAGTTTCAGAGTTAGTGCAAAAGTCAATCATCAGTTCTCTCATCGCTCGGGGTATTGACGGATAGGAAGATAGGAATATATTAACCGTTCCTCACTTAAGACCAGTCAAAGAGATTATTAGTTGAATCGGAGGCAGAAATGGGATGAAACGGTTGAGATCGAGATAGGGCTCAAACAAGACTTATCTAATCAAAAAACTTGTCTCCAAAGCGATCATTCGATGGATTAAATAACGATTATCTCAAAGCAGGTCTTAAATTGTGTTCATCTCTTCGTGACCTTTGACCTAATAATTTGATTTATAAATGATTATGATTTATATAATTTGTTCTGACTTTCCCTTAACATCGATATCAAATCCCTTCCTCTGCCCATCACTGAAAGACTTTTAACATTTAAAGGTCTGAACCATTGAATGACATCTTTTGGTCAGAAATACTAATATTTTACTTATATTTTCAACGATTTGTTCAAATCGTAAATTCAATTAATTGGGAATTCATTTGTCATTTAATCGTAATTTTGGGTCAAAAATGTCAGACAAGTTGTCGGAAGCGAATGAGTGCTACCAAAAGGCCGAGAAATAGTAGGTCTCATGTCTTGAGGTGTCATCACTTCAGCCGATTCTAATTGATTTGTCGTTTAGTCTCAAAACTGGATTTCTTAAATGGAAACCCGATTACGATTTGGCCGCTAATGAGTACTCCCGGGCGGGTATGAGTATGTCTTTGTTGATGAATGTCTAATACATGGATCCGTCCGACAGCGACCTGTTATAAGGCCGTCCGAATGACCGACAAATGTCTTGACGCCCACCTCAAAGCTGCCGACTGTTACGTCAAAAACAAGTCATACTTTTCCGCAGCGAAGTATGAAAAATGTGGTAAATGACGGGATGGCAAAGGAATACATTCCTCGGTAGCACTGATGAAGAAACCCTCTATAAAACCCTTGAGAATCAAAACCGTTTGCCATTCCTGTCCTCAATATTCAAACTTTAGATCAATTTGTTATCACATTTGAACAGATGTTACGAACAGTCGGCTATGATCTCAAAAGAACTCAATGATTGGGATTCGGTTATCAAATACTTTGATCAGTCATGTTATTTATACCGAGAACATGGAATTCCAGACACGGCTGCGCTGACCCTCAACCGCGGCGCTCAGTAGGTCTTAATTTGATTGACAATATCTCAAGTTTTATGAATTTACAGAACGATTGAACCGCGAAACCCGGAAAAGGCTGCGGAATGGTATGGACAGGCGTCCGAAGTGACAATGCTTGAGGACAGACCACGACAGGCCGCCGAATACGCAAACAAAGCGGTCAGAATATTCCTCAAACTGAAGAACTACGACAGAGCTGTCGAATGGCTCCGGAAAGCTATGAACTATCACTTGGAAGCAGAAGACAATCAGACTTTGGGCCGACTCTATATAGGTCTTGTGCTGATTGAGTTGGCCCGCGAGGACTTTGTGGCCGCACAGAAGGCCTTCAATGAGGGCAAGAGGTCTGAACCGAATCTATTTTACATTCGTTTAAACCTTTTATGTCAACCATTAGTTACATCGAAAATCAAGAATTATATACATTGACGACTCTTTTGGATGGTTTCGATCAAATGGACGCCAACGCTATCGTCAACGGCCTCAACAGTCCATTCATTAAGAGTATGGACAATGAATACACTAAAATCGCGAGAAATCTTCAGCAAAAGTTTTTGGCCAAAGTGACCGATGGCTCAAAAGCGAGCGAAGAGCCGGTCGACGACGAGGCCGGGGCTATGCTCTGAACTGATTATGCAATCAATTATTTAAAATATATTTAATGTCTTTCAAACATTTCATTCCATTATTAAGGATATTGAGTCATATCTATTGTAACTGAAGAGATGTTTCCGAAGATAATGACGACTGAAACCCAAAATAAATCGATTCAAATAATGTATTTGTGGCACAAAAACAATGGAATGCTTTCATTACTCAAACAAATGACCAAATGTTCAGTCGATTAGAAAATATTTAAAATTAAATGAATTGAAACACACTTTCGAAGAAATGATTTCTTTTAAGATAATTTCAGAAATAGTCTATTTGTGAGTAATATATTAGGCACTAAACAACTCAATCGTCTGCAGAACCCGTCCCTCTCTTTACTCTTCGCTGTCGCGGCGATTGTCGGACTTTTGGTGACTTATCTGTAAATCATATCAAAGATTAGACATTTGAAGAAAGGTTTGGATGACTTACTGAGTGAGTTAAGTGTCTCTTGAGGTAACCAATCGTAGTCTACATCATTCAGATTAGAGGTTCCCATCTCTGTCTTCTGCTTCGTTGATGGCAAATGTTTTTTGCCGAAGGAGACGAATGCCTGTTGAGCCGCGACTAAGAGAAGAACCACAAGCGCTGCCAAAAACAAATATAAGAAGAATGTCTCGCCGTCTAAGCCCTCATCCAATTCAACGATAGAAACAGTTTCATTGAAGACTGCGTTCAGGTATTGATTTCCTTCCTTTGAAAAGAAGTTCATATCTTCAGGCATTTTGATCTCAATAACCCAAAAAGCAATACTCACAGTATCTCTATAGAAGAGGTTTACTGTAAACCCATAGGGACGGGCGCTGTAGGCCTCACTCACGAAGAACTGATAGGCCAGAGTCACCTCTTGCTTGGGTTTGACCACACGATTGTAAGCAATGGCTGTGAACTGAGACACAAACAAAAGGTCATCAGTCGGTCATTGAATTGTAGGACAAATCGGACTTACATTTTGCAAATGGAAACTAAAGTCTTGAGCATATCTGAAGGAGGCATCCATTGAGTCCACGACAAAGTCTTTGGTTCCTTTGTTAGCGAAACCAACCAAAAAATGGACTTCTTTTCCGGCGGGAAGTTCTGTTTCGTCAGAAATTTCAATGAAAATCAGACATAAATGTTATTCTTTGCAAACCTAAAGTCATTAGAGAAGGTTTCGTGAATAAGAAGAAGGAATCGATGTCTGGGGAGGGCTTTAACTGAGCCGTTTCCGTGTCTTCTTCCTCTTCTTCGCCGGCTTTCAACACATCACCTTCTTCCACGTTTGCCTCTTCTTCGCCTTCCAGGACATCTCCACTATCTTCAGGTACCGTTTCTTCTGATGCATTTGCATAGAAAGTGTTGGTAAGACCTGCCGAAGAAGTAGTTAAAGGTTAGGAAGAGTTTTGAGATAATGTCTTGAATGCCACGTAAGCCATAAGACTGTCACTAAATGCAAGTTAAATACCGTTTTGTTGAAGAATGACAGCGATTGGGATCACAAGAAGGACAATGAGAAGCAGATTGCGGGACATCTTCGGTGCAAATGAAGAAAATTCAATAATTTTGTATAAAATCAGAGATCAATTCAAATATGTTTTGATTCACTATTTAAAGCATTGTTTTTCAAAACGGGTCTCAAATGCAAAGAAATATTGAATGAAATGAAATGCAATTCAATGTGAGTCCAGTCGTAAGGTTTGGATCAGTTATTTGACGATCAGAGCCCTCTCGAGGAAGGGTTGGACACAACAAACCAATACAACCGATACGTCGGTCATGAACTCAGTCGAGTGGCCATCACTTCTGACCAGATTCACAGTTAAGGACTCGAACCTCAAGTGGAAGATCGGCTCAAAGATAATCGTTCCGACGGTGGGTCTGATCAGCAAATTTTGGACCCAATGTCTGAACTCTACCCGAATTCATAACCACTTTGTTTTGTTGGACACTTTGGCCAAACATCGCTCCGATCAGAAGAAGCGACCGCTGATCACAATCTGTAACCACTCCTCCTGTTTGGACGATCCTCTCATTTGGGGTCCGTTAATACCTCTTAAATGGCAGTTCGACTCCACTCGTCATCGATGGTCACCCGCGGCTCAAGAAATATGTTTCACTAATCCCTTGTATTCGATGTTCTTTTCGATGGGAAAAACATTTCCTATAATTCGCGGTAAAGGCTTATATCAACCGGCGATGGACTTCGCGTTAGATCTTCTCCGAGAGGGACAATGGCTTCACTTCTTTCCCGAAGGAAAAGTATTGGTCTCCGAGAAGGAAACCGAACTCAAGAGTTCGCGTCTGAACACAAACGTTAACATAAGTGATGAGATTGAGTGCAAACCGAAGCCGTCCTATGATTTGAAGTGGGGTTTGGCTCGACTTCTACTCGATCTGGTCTATAGTGACAATTCTGAAGAAGTCCGAGTCCTTCCCTTCTATCACATGGGAATGGATGACATTCTGCCCACAAGACAGCCATATATACCTCGAGTCAACAAAAAGACCACTTTCTATGTCCGCGACAACGGACCGATTGTCTTCAACCGACAGTTTGTGTCGGATCTGATCGAAGACATATCCAAATTGAGTTCCAAAGAAAAGAGAATCAAAATAATGAGGTTTTTTGAAACAGAAATGAATTCATTGAAAGCAAAAGCAAATAAACTTCACAATAGTTTCGATGATATTATTCCGATTAAACAAAACTAAAGACCGAACTGAAGATAATTGTTATCAAAGAATTTATTTTCAAATTAAATTATATTTCATTTTATTTTAACTTAAATTCAATTAAAACAATAATTAAAA
>JAQGAJ010001179.1:0-10734 GCA_034689365.1 Liebstadia similis
AGAAATTTCCATTGAATAGATGTAACGAGTGGTTGCACGAGTTAAGAGTTTGGTATTTTTATAACTTTATAGGTATTTCGAGAATATTCTACAAATACTATTTAATGAAGATTCTTGTCCAATACAATCATTTTACTTGATAAATTTGATATTTGCAACATTATTCCTGATCTGGTGGTTAAGTCATAGGTGTTCTTAATAAAGAACAAGAATGTGTGAGTGTTTCCAAGTGTTGCGATTGTACCTCGAAATAGAAGAGTGGAATCTTAGGGGTGACGATCTCTGCTGTGAAGAAGGCGAGACACACGACGACCAGGAGCTGGCCATAGATACTGCTCGTCACTATGAAGGCGGCGGTCCTAACAATAGATACCAATTAATAGTTATCCTTGAATTGGAAACCAATTAAAGAGTCAATGAAATCTCGATTCGGAGAAAATTAATGTCAAATAAGGACAACAAATGCGGTTTGAATTGTCATTCTAGTAATTAGCCCTCGACTTATGTAATACATATCGAGGTAGTTATGTAACAATCGATTGGATACCACATCAGAGCTATGGCTAATTGACTGTTCCTAATAGTCAATCACTGGTTGTTCGCAATACACAGTTAGGGCACAGACATAGAGCACAGGCATAGCTGAACAGCCGAGTAATCCCGAGACAAACCACATTTGAATAATCCTTATATTGAGAACGGCTTTGAACACCGAAACGGACACAAAAGATACCGACTTTGAGTTCTTCGGAAGATATGTGGAACTCGTGACAGATCTGTCGGACTCGAAAGAACTTCTGCTCAAACATAACTTGTATAAACTGAATTTGTTTAGATCACTCTGACTGCTAATCAATGAACTGAGACTTCCAGCCCGTTGTGGCTCAGGCGGTGATTGCATAGCTCAGGCTTGCAATCAACAGCATGTCCTAAAGACAAATGATCGCGACACTGATTTTACGTGACTTTCGTGTTAGACCTACTCTTATATATACTTATATTAACTTTCGATATAACTTTCGGCTGATTGTGGCGCCGCTACAGTGCCTGTGCACAGGTAGGAACGGCTTAACACACTTGGGCTCAAGTGTGGATCCGGCGTCTACGACCTTGAAGTTAAGCTAAATTAGAACAATATCTTATTTTAGTCTCGATTATGAGATCATAACAGTTGTGGTCTAATGGCGAGTGACTTCATCTCGCAATCGATAGTTTCTATTCTTTAAGTTTGTTTGGAATGGGAACGGGATTAAAGTTCTGACACTCAGAGGGTTTCAACCAGTGCTGGCTAATAGTGGGTATTCGAAAATACCTCCCTCAAGACCGATCAAGTTTAGCCACCCCTGGTTTCAGACATATGTCTAAAAAATAAATTTAAGAAGACTTAAAAGAATAAACAATATAAAAATTATGTGATATTCAAAAGTTTTCTAATCTTATGCATTGAATTCACATTTAAAGTTTGAAATACCATTTAAAATCTATATTTATGAATGATCTCAAACAAAAACTTCTCTCGTTTCAACATTTTTCTAGAATTTAGAATTATTTGAATGTTTAAAACACATTAAATACTATTTAGAAAGCTTAGTAAAAAAAATTCTCTTTGGAATTTTGAAAATTCTGAAGTAACATGATAAATTAGCAAATATGTGCAAACTGTGATTCGAATTTGTCATAATAATTTTAATAGAGAATTGAAATTTTATCAAATTTAATGATCCGATTCGAAGACTTAAAAAAACCCTCGAGTATATCGAAATGACTGCAAATACCGCAAGAATTTTGTATAAACATTGAAATCGAGAGTCAATGAACACAAATGTGACACAAATCACAAGCGAACCAATCGCTCGCTTGTGGTCGACCATCGGCTCAACTCTTGACAAGAATTGTTCCGATTTAGTGGATTGGGTTAGTTTAGGTGATAGATTGGCACCGAGATAGATGTAACCAATGGATGATATCACCTCGCATTTTTGACAAAATCACGATTTATAGTTTAGCCTCTTTTATATATTTTTAAATGTTTTAGAATTCTTTTAACCTAGGCATAAATTTGAGTAAAATTAATTTGATAAATTGATAAAAGTATTTAATCCATTAGCGCTAAACTAATTAATTAAATGCAATGTATCATAATTATGAACAACTGATACATTTTTGCAAAAATATCAAATAAATTAAAAAGATATGTGTCAGTGAAAGTGATGCCTCACTTCAGGTATTGCCAAAGGATGTCTTCGTAGAGGAAATCACACATTTGAGTCCATTATTAACATTCTAGGCCTAGGGCTGTATCTAATGGACTCTCTTTTCTCTATCACTTAAAACGTCAAACCATAATACAGTGGGAAATCTGAAAAATCTTTGTTGTGATCGCAAATTTTTGATACTATCTGTGAATTTCCAATCCTATAGCATTTAAACTCTTGGTTACTCTTAATTAAAACTACATTTATCATGAAAAAATTGAAAGTGTATGTAGACCTTGAGCTAGAGCTTTGTTTCAAAAGTGTTTTGATTAAAATTAATTATTTATTTGAAAAAATGATATTATTTTTAATAATAATTTTTGTTCCAAAGAATTGGTTAATTTGTGTAATAATAGAATTGAAATAATGTGTTGAGTAATAGAAAGAGAAAGTAATAGAAAGTGCAGTTATATAATGACAATTAACTGCAATGTCAGTGATTGTCAGTTATTGACAATTAAAGAATAGGCGAGAAAATAGACCAATAGGTTAGCCAAACCAGTATTGGTATCGGTTTAAAGCCTTTGGCTAATAATCTTGGATAGACTTGAAATTTTTCAGTGTTAATCACATTTTTAGAGCATTTACTTTGTTAATGACTTTTAAAAAACTTGATTGAATCGATTAATTTTTCCTTTCCATCACTACTTATCTATTCAAACACCATATCATTGATCACTTCTATTAACTGAAACTACTGTCAAAAATAAAAATAATAATCAGATAATCGATATTCACTTAAAATAGGGTATAATTTAAATGAAAAAAAAATCAAGAAATTATGAGATAAAGAGATGATATTTATCATTAAATAAATTGTCCGAATCGGTAATTCATATGATGGACAAATACCATGATATAATACCTGGCATAATGTTTGTGATCCTTCCTCGACATACTCTTACTCCTCTTGACTTCTTTGGTGTCCAACATAACAGTTGTGGTCGTCTCGGCCTCGGTCTGAGTCTCATTCTGTCCGTTCATCTCTACCGATATCTCGAGTGTCTCTCCCGTACATGAATTGCATAATCTCTCAAACATTTTATCGAAGCTCAGTTGAAAACTTGTGAAAAACTAATTTTCAATCAATTTGTATCATAATCTAAGATATAAACAAAGATCAGATGAAATACAGTTCGCAACCGACCTTTGTTTGTGTGGCTCAACTGCACAGTTGAAGATATTTTCAAAGGGCGTGTATGGTCTGTCGAGTATCGCCTTCGGGCCTAAGTCTCACTCCAGGCCCTCACTGGTTGAGGCATAGCTCAGCCATAGCTCAGGCATAGGCATCAGTGCCTATCAGTAGCTTTCAGTGCCTTCACCTCTCACTGCACTCAGGACTCGACTTCTCTGTGTTTATGCACTAAAAGATTAGCCTCTCTTCCACTTTATTACTGATCTTTTGAGAGGCTATGGTGTTCTGGCAAAGAGCCCGTTCCCAAGTGACCAATCAGTGCCCGTCCATCGATGGGATGCTCTCTGGTCTCTCTCTCGTCTTAAAGTTAGCTCATCTTTAAAAGTTTGAATAATAACGGTTTGAGTATTAGTTTTGTGAGACAAATGTGAAACTCAGTGATTGTATGTCTCGGTTGAGGTCTCGCATAAACAGACTATTGATTGTAAGCAAACAATTCGGTTAAAAGAGTTTATTTTAGAAGACATTGAGAAAAGACTTCGAACTTCCGTTATATTTGTTTAGAAATATATTTTTATTGATTTTAAATAGACTTTAGATCTCGGAATCGGTTTTGTTTTTGAAGATAAAGAGAGTTTAGCGGAAAAGGCATTCGTGAAAGTGATTTGAAATGATTTGATTAGATAAACATATTTGCAATTCTGATCGGAGACAACTTATCGCAGTCATTCAACTATGCGGTTCTTACCTTGAACTTAATGATCTTGAGATACGCTAATATCTTGATCATGATGATTTTGCCTATTGGGGTTAACTCGATTGAACCTTGAATTGCTATTTTGTTATTAAATTTGGGACTAAATCTGATTAAATTCATCATAAAATTAATAAATTATTTGAAATCTTATATTAATATTATTCCAAAAAATCAATTGATTTTAGAGATTTTTTTTATTGAGACAGACATTGATTTAATAATTGATTAATATTTAATTATTGTATTGTATAATGTGTTGAGAAATAGAAAGAGAAAGTAATAGAAAGTGCAGTTATATAATGATAATTAACTGCAATGTCAGTGATTGGCAATTGATTGACAATTAAAGAATAGGCGAGAAAATAGACCAATAGGTTAGCGAAACCAGTATTGGTATCGGTTTGAGTGATACAGTCAGACCTCGATATCTTATAGTTATTTCAAATAACTTTTCATTAATTTGATTTCTAAATCTTTATTACATTTAACAAAAAATATCATTTATTTCAAAGAGAGGTCTGTAACAGAGCATCAGGGGATGACCCTTGACCCTTGTACAAACCTATGAAAATTTTGAAAAATCAATATTATTAAAAATATATAAATTGGATTTTTCATGTTCAATATTGGATTCAGCATGGTGTTAGACTCTGAGCCTTAGAAGCTCTTATGAATCACAAAAAGTCTATGAGTTTAACACAATTTGTATAAATAATTAGTTCTCTTCTGAGTCTCATTGAGTGAAGTCTACTCTTTGATAGACTCTAATAAAAGATTTGTTAATCAAGTTGTCTATTAATCGGGTGTTAACCTAGTCTTTGTCCGCACTAGTGGTCAGCGGCTGAACATAGCTTTGGTAAGTCTTCTAAGACGAGTGGAGGTTAGGTCTGGATTCCCGGTCAGAGTCTATACCCCCCGAGTCGTGTCCACTGGCCGTATATCATAGGCACGGCTTGTAACATTAATAAATTAACAATGGGTATTTTACACATAAAAATCAAATTAAATACTCATTTTTATTTCAAACATATATTTATGAATATCATGGTAAATCATAACTATGACCAACGTCACTTGAATACTAATTGTTGAATGTAAACACAAGTTCGAAATGGATTCTAAATGATAAATTATTTATGCTCATTTGCATTTTTCAAGATTTATCTCGAATTATAGTATAAATTTTGAAGACCAATGGTATTCTAATATTTAAGATCATGGGTATGTTGGGTTCGTGGATATGTTGAAATGTCCAGCAGAGACATTATGATCACATCCCAGAGCTTTCTTCAACACAATTCTTAATTCTTCACCAAATGTTGAGCTATTCATCAAATTCTGTTCACATCTCCACAAACTTATTCGACTGCTTTGCAGAATCAGTGGTCTGTCAGCAAACATAGCATCAGATATTGATTTTTGTCACTCAAGACATCTCATAATACTAAGCATTACCATACTTACCATACTCACTGTCATACTTATCACTGAATTGGTCCCAATTGTCTTCAGGAACCGGATAATGTTCAACACGACCAGAGGGACCCGACATTCCTGACCGGATCGCTAGTTCTGGGATAGGGATCGATAAACAACGTGAAAGTGGAACCCAATCTCAAAGGAAAGCATTTAAGAGATAATTAATTTTATTCAGTTCTTTCACTGATTGAAATGCTTTCGGTCAGCACTTGAATTGAGTTTAGTATCTCATCGATAGCCAAACCCTTTAGTCTCTAAACTTCATTGATTTGAATCGGAGTTTCTCTGAATCAGTTCACTTCCATTCATTGGCGAAAATGATGTGAACTGCAATTCCCAGAGCGCACAAACACTCAGTTCTATTCAGTTCCTGCTTAAAGAAGTCTATAGACACGGAATCGGTTCGGCGCCAACCAAATCATGCCTATGAATGGTGTCATTGCGAGTACTCTCTGGACGTCTGTTGCCATCAGATTCACTGTCTTTACGGTCTTCACGGCTGTCGTTTCGGTTTTGGTCGAGTTTAACACTTACAACCATTTTTGGCTTTCAGACAGGTCTGGATGTGATAATGAGGTAGGATTTGAAGGACAAGATTCGCGAACTCAGAGCCGAGAGATCTCTGGAATTAAGTCTCAGAAATTCATATTATCTCCGATCGAATGACAGAAGTGTTCTGCAAATCAAGGCATCAAAGAATCAAAGAATCAATTAGTTTGTCATTATCTATATCTATAACCGATTACATTCTTGATATTAACCATAATATGGTTCAAAAAGTAAGACTAAAAACTTGGTAAAGCCTTCTCTCGATCAGTGGTTCTCTTCCATAATTACTTCTCAGGATTTTGATTACGTCTAAGGTGTTTGTCCTTTGATGTCATCATTTCTATTATGTTTGTCATTACAAGTATTGTCTTCGAATCCATTACTGACTCGATTGCCATTAGTTTGTGAAAAGTGATCCAAAATTATTATAAGTCTGGCTTTGAGTGACTGCCAGTCCTTATTGCGAGACCAATGAATTGTCTAACTTTTGTCGCCGAAGCGGAACTGCCAAAAGTCTGTCGGTGTCAGCAGTTTTTTGCATCCGATTTGCCATCGATGTTAACCACGAGACTAAGACAAGTCTTGAGACAAACGATTCTATTTCTTTAGGACAATGGTCTTCGGATGTCTTCCTTTTGTCGCTCTGAAGCCATCGATTGGTAAACCAGTAGACAATTCCTTGAGGATTGTCTGAGAATATTGGCGGCAAAACAATGGATCGCCAAAGAGGTAGAGGGTTAGGGTATGAACTTTCTTAGGTCTCGATAGTCTGTCCGCTCTCCCGAAGTGAGGAACTGGCGATCCCTACTAATGGATGCAAAAGTGTATCCATTAATATATCGGTTTCGTATTGATGTCTGTGTGGGCACAGAATTATATCGAAAAGGAAAAGTAAAATAAGGATTACTAACCGAATAACTCGGATGAAAATATTGTCAATACATGAACTGATATCGATTGAATAGTTTTAGGTTCTAACTGATTAACAAATAAATTCGATTAGGAAAGATGATTTAATTGAATAAGCTATTTGATCCGATTTGTCTAGACTTTGTTAAGACTAATCTTGTTAATTATATTTAGGAAACTTCTAATTTTGATGAAATGGGAAATTCGATATTACTTTTTCGTGTTTTGCTCGAGATTTCATTAAATTTCAGTTATATTCCAATCGAAGTGTCATTCAATTTCTCAAAGTGTCTGAAATTTCTTCGAAGCAAATGATCTGATTTCCTGTTTTCTATAGTCTTCTCAAGTTTTATCATTCAAACTATTTATAGTTACTTAGATTAATGATGTTTTGCGAGAAAATTAGGATTTTAATTAAGACCAGACATCAAATGCGAACATTTGTTCGCCAATCGGGTAATCATATTAAAAATTATCCAATAATTCAGTTTAATTACGACTCTCGAGACTAATTAGTTGGTGTCTGGCCTTCGGTGGGCTCTGAAGGTCTCGGATCTGATAATTAGGTCCTCTCAAGAAAGTGCTTAAGATTGAGATGTGATTTGTAAGTGACTTAAAGGTCTAATACATTGCGAAAGTACTTCTAATACCTATAGTTTTGTGATTTGCCGTCGGAGAGGGAAAATCAAATCAAACCAATGTTCGGATAAATTATTTTCGAGAAATAGGCGCTAAAAATGAATGAACTTTGAACTTTTAACCTAGAATTGAGATCCAACTGAAAACTTGAGCGCAAATGAAGTGATGGTAAAAGAAATTATTCGTTTTGAACGTATGTTTGGAATAATTGATAGCTTTGTTGGACTTTCTTAGCGTTCACTTCAGAGCGAAACTCATTTTTTGTGAATTTCATTCTCCAAACTAAACAATAAAAAAGTTTGAGATGTAGTCGGAATGTGAGCTAAAGTTTGGCTCATTTTTCTCCTAATTTTCTCTTCAATTCTGTGTCTGTTTGTGTGTTTCGACTGTTAATGCAAACTAACAATACTCTGAGTAATGGCTCTATAATTGACTGTTCAAACAGTTATTCCTTTGCCTTCTCTTCACTTCTCGGCTCCGACTCTAAGGACTCGAGTGTTCGCGCATTTTGTCCGACGTTTGCACAAAATGTGCCAAAAAATTAATGCTTATAAACAAATCGACAAAACTTTTCAATTTATCTCTCATTTCAATTAATTAATGGATTTTTTTTATAACCATTTGATCAATTGCTTCTAAAAGTAAATTCTCATCAATAAAGCAAACAAACGATTCGTTTTCATTGATTTAGACCTTCAAAGAATTGGATCAAAGGGTAAATTATAACGGGTCCTACCAATTTCCCCGTAACCCACAAGCTCGTGCTCCACAAGTTCGTAAATCACAAGCTCGTATCCCACAATCCCTTACTCCACAATCTCGTAGCCATTATATTGTATTCTATTTGCTTGTAATCAAGAATTAGGATTAAATGACAATGAAAACTAGAGTTGGATCACCCAAACAAACTCGCTCTGACCACTGAGCTACCCGGGTAGGGACAAGTGCCGAAAAACAGATAATCAGGGTAATCGCACTCTAGCTTTCACTAACCCTTAGGCCACAATCTCATAGCCACAAGCTTGTATCATACGAGCTTGTGGGTTATGAGCAAAGGGATGCGACCGAATTATAACTACCCAGTGGTTCTTAATATAAATCAAATGATAAATTTAGCAAACAATTGAAATTACAACAAATATTTGTCTTATATTTAATTCATAGGGTTTGGTCGACTCAAAGGGGTTATAAATTTCAATTTGAAATTGTTATAAATAATTAACTGCAATGAGAGATCATTTTTAAAGTTGAGATAGAGTTCATCCACCGATGGTTCAAAGCTATCCCTGTTTTCAAAGACATTTAACCATTTTTTAAGACCAATTTCATATCAAAATTAATAAACCAATCGATCCATTCGTGCCATTAATTATCAGAAGTTTTGATTTTTGAGGGAATGCTCGCAAAAGTTTAGCTCCTGTTTAATGATCCGAAGCCTAAGACATGAGAATAATATTTCAGTTTCGGTGTAATCGCATGTTTTGCACACTTCGGGTCTGTTTCTTAAGGATGTTTTGGCGATAATGTGTCGCTTGGGATCAGACATTCCAATGAAATTGTTGTCTAATAATAAATATAAATAAATTCTGTCTTTTTTGCGATTTCACTGCATAACAGAATATTCTGTCAAATGAATTATTAAATAAGAGATTACTTGAGTTGATATGCGTTCCGATCCCAGAGTTCTAGAGCTCCGGTCGTTTGTCCGGACTCTTCTCAACCCCAATGACATCAGTGATGATAATTAGCGACAAATTAAAAGACTATTAGTTTTAACACATTTTAGGTAATTATGCGGAAAAGAGTCGATTGAAACGAAAGACTGAGAGAAAGTGTTTTATGATCTGTGACTTAAAAAGCATTTTTTCCTTTTCTCTGGCGTTACTGTTATTATGATTATTACATTTTTTTCTTTGGTCTCAAAATTTATGATTATTTTTGGCCCAAAAATGTTTTGACATAATTCATAGCCCGAGTGCTTCGACTGGTCTGACAGTAGAGATGTGTTGTTCACTACTCTTCACTATCGCTCTGATGTTTAAACCGTGTTTTACACCATTCTTTCCGAAGGTAGACAAATGTTTGTATTTAGATCTTATCCATCGGCCATCCATTGGCCTTCTTTTGGCCATCCATTGGCCATCCCTTCGTAATTCATTGGCAGTTATGATCTTTTGAAGCATTAGCCAACAGAAGCTCTGGTTCTTTAGCCATAATTAACTCGAAGATATTGATTAAATTGTAGGCTAATTAAGTGAAGTATATGTATATGTTTTTAAATGATCATGAATTCGAAGAGCTTGCAGATCATGAAAGATGATTGAATGGGTTTTGCTCTTCAGTTCATCGCTCCCAAAGTGTTTTCAGACATTTATCTTTTAAATAAAAAAGATTGAAAATATCGAGATATAAGTTATAAAAAGTCATCAATGGTTTCAAACTTATTGTCGATCACTTTGTGTGACAGTTAGGGATTAGATATTTACACCAATTCTTTGTTTTCTATCTCTTTTTGTAAAAAAAAACAAGAAAATAATAGTTATGTTTGATGTCATGTTATGTTAAAATAAGTTACCGCTATATAAGAGTACAGAACCTAATGTAAAGGTTTGTGATCATCGCTATGGTTGGGTTGTGAGCACCGGTCGAAGGACTTCCAGGTTGTGATAAATAGTAATTTCTTGAGTTATTGGCCAAACATTGCCGTCATTTCAACCTTTTCTGAGTTATCAAAGATTATGTTCCGAAACAATGAATGCTATAAAAGATGATAAATATGTCCAAACATATCGAAAGTCATGACAAGTGATGGTTAATAACAAAACTTCTATAAAATAGTACATTCATTGAAGGAATGGCTGTTCATTGGGTTTACATATAGGGTGACCAAAAAATTTTGAGACAAACAAGTACAAAAAAGACATTTTGATTGAAAATCAAGGACAGGCTATTCTCGTAATGCTTTGTTAAGTTCAAAAAACAAGGGCATACTGTTTTGATTGCATATTTGC